>JH720314.1:0-305572 GCA_000231825.2 Tetrahymena elliotti 4EA | reverse complement strand
AAAATCCACATTCTCGTCAAAATTATTGGAATGACGAGGAGTGAATACTCGAGGAATTACGGTATATCATCTACTGATACTGAAAAACTTAAAGGGGTGTAACACAATCAATGAAATATCTAATATAAAAAATATTAAATTTATTAAATTTTATTGAAATTTCAAAATTTTTTAATTTTAATTTAGTATTATGTATAGTTTGAGACTATGAATATTTATTTTAGACTTTTTTTATTAAAAAAACATTTGTAATAAAAATTAATTTACAAAAAATATAAAAATTTGGTAAATAAAAGTATTTTTTTAATTTTTGAAAAAGAGAGTTAAGATGAATAAAAGGCTCTCTTCTTTTTATTGACAATATTTTGAAACTCTGTGATTAAACAGTTTTTTGAGTGATATTACTAAAACAGATAGTGGTGTATATAGGTATGATACATTAAATGTATTGATTGAATTATCAAAAAGAAAATGTATTGAGGATTTATTTAAGGCTATAATATTAAAATTTTATAAATTAGCTTCTCTTTGTTTCTTTTTATTTTGAGAAATTTTATTAATATTTGTTTAATAATAATAATATTGACAAAGTTAAGACAAAAATTTATTTTCAAATTCCAGATTTTCTTAGTTATCTTAATATTAATCTTGATACTTCTGTTATATGAAGCTTATTTTTTGTTGTTTTAATTTTATAGCTTTTTATTATATTTTATTTATTAATTAAATACAAAATTTATAGTTAGAATTTGAAAAATAGAAAAATATTTTCTTATTTTGAGATTGGTTTATTGAGATGGCAGGCTCAAGCTAAAAGTAACTATCTATCTCTCACTTTTACTATTCATTATTATTTGAATTAGCTCTACCTAATTATATTACCCTGTTATTAGTCAAAGGGTCAGTTAAAACTGATATGTAGCCATCACTACAACCGCATAACAAATATCTCTTATCTTTAGATGCAACAATACTTAAAACTGGACTTCCAATTGATACATTATAGACTTTTCTTAAGTTTAAGAAAGGAAGTTCTCTGAAAAATACATCACCTCTTTCATTTCCATATATCTAAAAAAAAATTTAATTAATACTTTCTAAATTAATCAAAGTTATTTTACAATAATTTCTGAAAAGTTATTATCTCTGATGATTAATGAGCTAGTAATTTATAAAAATTCCTCAGTTGCCTTAGCTAAAAATTATCCGTTGATACTATATGAATAAAGAGTGCGATCCTAGTTAGAGAAGAAGACTACACATGGTAAAGGTTAGTAGCTAATTAATACCTAAAAACAAAACATATTAGTATATAACTTTTTTAAATGAAAATAGAAATATTACATTGTCTATTGAAAGGTTGTTTGGATGGAAAAATGTGCGATAAAATTAGCCACTTATTAAATTGTAAATATTTATTGTTGAATCTTCTGAAGCTGTTGCAAACACGAGCAAATCTTTGGAGATTTTGATTTAAGTTATCTATAAAATTTAATAATTAATTTAATATTTGATTGCTATTTTTTTGATAATGCTATTACTCTATCTCTGTGATCATTAATAATATAACGAACAGAAAGCTTATTTTCAGGATTTATTTTCCAGACAATAACCTCACCACTCTTCGTGCCTTGAATTTTTATATTTAATTTATTATTTTCATTAATCAGAATTTGAATTAATTTACCTGTTATTAGGAAATTTTCTTTGCTGTCTGATGTCATGTATGTAACTGTATCGTTATGAACTTAATATGATTCTACCTCCTAATTAGTATCTATTTAAACTAATTTAATTATGCCATCCCATAATCCTGCTAGAATTACAATCTTTTTTTTACAATTAAAATATTTTTCTTTTAATTTTATTAAAGAATTAATTTTACTTTTGACTCCTTTAAAAAGTAGCAAGGGTATTCATTATAGTTAATTGATTAGTCAATTTAGTTCAAAGCAACTTCTATTTATATTTTTTTAATTTAAATTAAAAAGGATTTTAGTTTTTTAAAATTACTTTTTCCTTTGTCTAAAGTTATTTCTTTTTTCTTATCTTCACCGCATTAGAAGGGTATGGCAGTTTGTTGTGCTTAGTGTACTGGATTGTTGTACCATCTATTTTTGTTAATATTAATATATTTTCAAAAAATAATTAAATTTATAAATGTCACCTGAATTATGTAATTTATCCGTTTCTTCTTAAACAGATAAATCTAGTTTCATTAATCCACTTTAAGGAAATGATAGAATCATCAATCATATCGTTAAAGAAATTAACTAATTTATATTCTTTAGCAGCTTATTTCTTTTTCTTGCCATTGCTTGGACGGAAAACTTTAATCTCAGCTTAAGGGTCAGCAATAATTCTCCCCACAAAAACTTAATCTTTTGAATATCTTTGAGGGTGAGCCTTATCCAAGAATAATTAATAAGGGGTTTATCCAAAGTTAATGATTTAGGTTTCAGTTGATATTCTAGTGGATTCATCTTTAATCTAATCTAAATCTACTTTTTACTCATATGTTAAGTGATAGAAAACATTCAAATTTTTCTCAGCTTCTTTTCCTATTTGCTTAAACCCAAATATTAAGTCAATCCAATTACTAATGCTTGAAGAAACTGCCTCAGATTCCAAAGCTTTTCTATGTAAAACCACAAATTTATAAGGATTTCTCTCTGCCCATTATGGTATTTCTACATTATCTACCCTTTCTCCAGTCTAACGAATACCAAAATCCTCTTTATTTAAATTCAAGAATAATTCAGGGAGATAAAATAGCTCAGGAATTAATTCACGGATGTCTGCATTATCCTCAGTGGCACATCTAAATGAATCTTCAAGACTGTAAAATAGTCTATCTGGAATATCAAATTTATTTCCTTACAATATCTTTGTACCTTTTTAATATAAATTCACGTTGAAAAATTGATTGCTAAACTATAAATCATTACCATTTGTATATGGCTGTATTCTCAGCATGAACTAAAAGATAATTGCTGGAGAACTATAATGAGAGCCATAATGGAAAGGAGGTATATCTTGGAAAGGATCTATATTCGAAAATCTTTCCATATAAAAATCAACTCTTTCCTAAGTACCTAAGGCTCCCATAGGCTTGGTTAGGTCTCTAATTGTTGTAAAAATGTCTTTAGATTTGTAATCAGTAATAATCCAAGGGAAAACAGGATATTATGTAAGGTCTTTATAGCTTCTGCTTGCTAACCCATTAAGTTGCATTAAATATTCAAAATTGGATATTTAACGATTAAGCCACTTTTATGTTATATTTATTTTCTCTACTAGCTTACGAGGATCTAAAGTGTTATGATAGATAATATTTGGGCATCTCTTCTTTCTATTTCTAACTAATTTTTAGCTTACTTCTTCACAGTCTTAAGTATTATGAGGGAAATTCAAAAGAACACATGACCCATCTAAAAAGAAAATTTCTATAGCTGTTCTCTTAAGTATATACCTTCTAGTGTGCACTTCTTTTATTTACTTGAGAGGCCACTCTTTTATCAGTCTCCTATCATCAGGAATTTTATGAGAAGTCATTGCTATATGAGATTCTTTTTGCTCAATCGACTCATATTAAAATCTATTTAAAATGTTTTCTTTTAATAATGAATATTTTTTTAAATGATTGAAATTACACTAAGTTGTCATCAGTCATACTAAGTTAACCATTTCTAGCAGTCAAAGTTTTAATCCATTAGCACTTTTTAGTAAATTAAACTTCTTAGCTGATAAGTAAATTTTTATTTTATATTTCTCCTAATCCTTTTTAAGCTATTTTTGTTAAATTGTTAAAATTTAAATTTTAAAACAAATAATAATTTTTACCAGCTGATGAGCTTTCCTTGCTAAATGGGAGGATTGATTTGAATGTTTTAGCAATATTTTTAGATATGTTTTTACCTAAATTAAAAAAGTAACTGTTACCACCATTGCTAGAGCTTGCTGTATTTTAACTAATTTAATTATTTATATTAGCAGTGCTGTTAAAATTATTAGAGCTTAGTTGATTATTAGTAGTATTGCTAGAATCAACTTAAAGATTTACAAAGGAATCTTATGCATTCTTAGCAAATATCTCATTAACTGAATCATTGTTGTTATTTATATTTTCACTGCTAATTTAATTTTATACTATTGTGAGTTTTACATTTGAAGATAAAATAGATGTCTGTCCTTGGTGAACACGAAGTTGTTTTAATTTTACTTAGTATTCTTTTGCATAATTTGGATCAACTAATTTTAACTTCAAAAAAGGTTTCATACGATTTCTTGTTTCATATTTATCTATTTTCAAGTAATAGAAAGGGTTACTTTATCTGTTTTCATAAGAAAATTTCTATTCATCAAAAGGCTAATCATTTTAATTATTTATTTGCTTTGGTTTCCACAAACCATCATATATACGAAGACGTTTCCAGCATTTTTTCCAAAGATTGCGTGCACAGCGAACACTTTCCTCATTAACCTGTAAATCTCTGTACTTTTATTGTTCTTCTATTTCCAAAACCTTAGCAGTATTCTCAAATATTTAATTATTATATGTACGGCCTATAACTTCTTTATTCATTTCATTCATTTTAAAAGAACGAATGCTACCTTTGGAACTCTCTTCATTTATTTCTCTGATGGTTCTCTGTGTATTTTTAAATATATCATTATAATATTTGTTAATAACTTCCCATATTTTTGGATTATCAGTAAAGCAGAAAACCCACTCGTTAGAGAAGGTAAGTTCACCAATGTTTAAGAACTAATACTCATTTTTATGTTCTTTGAGTGTTTTCATATTAAGAATGCAATCATTAGGTGGGTTTCCATTATTTTATTAGTTATTATTACTATTCATCATCAAGAGATAAGTATGGAATAAATCAAATAGTATCATATTCAAATTAGGTATCATGGGTGAAACACTAAAACTTGCCATATTTGCTCTCATTTAGGGATAATTATCGAAATTACCATATTATTGATGTATTAATTCTATGCAAAGAAGAATAAAAACAAATATATTTTTTATAGATTTTCCAATACAATTTTTAACCTTTTCATGTTCTGCTTTTTCACTTGGGTTACCTTCATTACTAGCAGCAGCAGCTGTAGCAGTTTCATATTATATATAGAGATAATTCAAGCAGTAAAGGATATTTGCATGAATGGCTTCTTTTTAAGCTAAAACTTTCTTTTCTCTAGTATTTTCACATACTACAATATAATATTTAACCATTCTTTCAAATCTTTCCAAGGCTTCCTTTAAAATTTCTTTTGACTATCTTCTACGAATGATATCATCTATCTGAAGAGTCATTAACAAATTACATATTTTCATGAATGTGCCTCTCTCGGGAATAGGATTAGACATTAAAATATCAAAATCTTTAAGAAATTCTTCTTATTTTGAAAAGCTGAGCATATTTCCTACTTGCTTTTATATTGTTAGCCACTCCGATTCTTCTACAGCCAAGCTATTAGTGAGGTTTTATTTATTGTTATGAAATTTCTAAAAGTTAACATCAAACTTGCTCTCATTCCAAATATTATCTAGTATTTTAACCATTCCATTAACAATTTATCTGTCAATCCAATTATTGCTAGAAATTTGGTCTTTGAAATCTTTAATTAATTTTCAAATAATTTTTTCTTTCTAAATTGAAAAAATGGTAAAAATTAAAAAATTACTTTTAGGAATGTTAAAATCATTTTAAGTATCTATGATTGTACAGAAATTTCTCATAGAAAGGTAAATTTTTGAGTGATCATTAACTTTCGGTAGATTATATTCATAATTATGAGCAGAGAGCACTATTTCTTAGGTGCTGTATATAATTTAAATAATATTGTTCCAAAAAGCTGAGCTAATTATTTATTAATTTAAATTTCCTTTTAAATCTTCACTGACAGAGTCTAACATAGATTGCCACAAGCTACGCAAAAGGTACTTAGAAGCAACACTAAATGAAAACTTTTGATCTTAGCTAGTTGCTTACGCAAATTTTGTTTCTAACCATACAAATATTCCTTGTAGCTTTTTAAAACCTTCAGGATCTTGCATCAAAGCTGCTTTCATTAAAATAGCATGAATTTTCATTCCTGAACTCCATAAAACTGCTGAAACAGCATCTTTTTGGTTACCATTGTTCTCTTTTTCTAAAAACATGTTTACCTAATTGACAAAAATAAATGTTTTATTTTGCTTAAAATATATTTTTATTTACCTGCTAATCATAAAGAATATCAAGTAACCAATAGTAAAATTCAGTGTATTTAAGTAGAGTGTTACTATTTTAAATATTCCATTTTACAACTAATTGGAGATCTTATATAATTACTGGGCGAAGATTGTTGTTACAGTGATTGTAAAATGACATCAAAATTTATAAGGCATGGTTTGAAGTGATATTATCTTTATCAGTAATAATAATAGTGTTATCTAAATTTCCTGGTAATCTTTGCAAGACCCATTCCATAATTGATATGTAGAGAGGCTCAAAATCTATACTATCAAATAGCTTCTATCTTTCTTCTTATTCTTAATTTTAGTTAATTTGTGAAGTAGTTTAATTAAAAATATCTTAGTTATTTCCATTTAAGCCTGAGATTGTTTGGTCATCTACTTATTTTTAAATTATGTTATCAACATAAGCTTATGGTTTCATCATTTCATCATTCAAAATCTCATCTTTAAAGTATTAGGCTTTGATTAAGTCATCTGTAGCTAGGAAATTATCTTTGAGAGAAGAATTCTTTTTATTTAATACTTATAAGTTTTTAGGTGTTGGTCCTATGCTTTATTCTTTATTGAAGTCCATAGAAAAACTCATTTCATTTTCTTATGCTGAGTTTTCCATAATAATATTAACTAATTTAGAAATTAAATTAAATAAAACTTATTAAATAATAAAATATTTACGTGGTTTTTCAGTGTTTTCTAAGTATGTTTGGCCTGTTTATGATAAATCAATATTTTTAATACCTCTAACACTCATAGGAGCATTAAAAGATTTTTAAGGAATATTTGGCATTCTGCTATTATAATAATCTTCTTCACTAAATTTAAGTTCACCATTCATATATTTAACACATATACGAGCTAACTCAGCTATTTCTTTCTCTTCTTCAGCTTCATCATAATTTTATATCTATAATTACTTAAGGGCATTTTCACCTCCACCTGTTGTATAATCTTCATTAATTGTATCAATGTTTATTTCTAAATTTCCAAATAATTTCTTTTTATATGATGGTTATCCAGTTGATGGTTTTCCTTTTTTTGTAGACTGATTTTATTAAGAAGACTATTTTTATGGAGGATTTATAGTATCAGCTTTATTTTCATCATTAGTTGGTACATCATTTAAAACTAAGTTAGGTTTTTTCATTCTTGACTGAGGTAGTTTAGGTAGGACAATATTTTATTCAAATTATATATCTAGGGGTATAGAGGATCTATCTTGTTTTACTTCAACTGCTTTCTCAGATAATTCATCTTCTTCATCATTTTTATCATCAATTTGTTTTAAATTTAAGTTTTAATTTTTAAGGCTTTTTCTAGGCTGAGGTAAATTAAAATCTCCAGTTTAATCTGAACTTTGAGAATTTTTAGGTTTCTAGTTAGGAAAAGTAAATTATAAAGCTTAATTAGCTTTGCTTGACATTTTGGGTTCCATATAAGTTCCACTACCTCCACTTGGAATACTGGGCATGCTACTTGGGATACCACTTGAGTCAAATTAAAATTTGCTTGAGCCACCAATTTTATTTTTACTTCCTAAATCTAAGCCACCATTATTATTTGTATTTGTACTAGCAGTTGGGTTAGAATCAAGAGTAGGAAAACTAAATTTACTTCCTTATGCTCTTTTATTAAGCATAGAAGGAGCCTAGTTGAATCCTGGATTCATAGCAACCTTCATCTAATCATATGGTTCATTAGGAATACTAAATGTGAATCCATCATTCTCTTAATAATCAAAAGCATTTGAAATGCTTGGCTTTTTAGATCCATTTTAACTGATAAATTAATTAATCGGATTATTTTCGTTTTATGATTAAAATTATTCTTTTTCTTAATTTTCTTCATGTGCTTTGTTTAACTTATCCATAAAACCAAGTAAAGTTTTTTTATTATTTGAATTATCTTTTTCCTAAACTTATTAAACTAATGGCTAACTTTTAACAAAATCCTCATTTGTATTAATTAATATGTCATCATCTAATTACAAAAATTTCTTTTTCTTTTATAGTGGTTTAGCTATTTTCAAAGAATCTTAAACTATTTGATTACTTTCCTCTTTTAAACAATTTCCATTTTAATTATTATTAGGAATATTAAAATTATTACTGATTGGTTAATCTTCTTCAATATTAAGATTTAGACCTCCTTTATTCAATTAAAATGATTTTTAATGTTTACTTACTGGCTTTTCTTTTTTAAAAAATGTCTATTCCTGCTACTCTTACTATTATGGCTTTTCTTTTTTAAAAAATGCCTATTCCTACTACTCTTGTTATTGTATCTAATTTTATTAATTAATGTTCTAATGATTTCCATTTTCAAACTAATCTTAGTTGAAACTTATTTTTTTATTTTCTTTGCTCTAAAATGGTAGTTATAATCCATTATTACGAGTATCTTAAACAATATCATCTTATTGAGAATTAAATTAATTGACTTATTCTTATTATTCTATAAATTTTGATTCCACTATTTATTAGTTTCCATCTAAGTTAAAGTTTCCAATTTATGGAATTATTTTCTTTTTCTCTGGAGATTCTGTAGAATTAATTAAAGGAGTAACACCTACAGTTTTGCATTAGTTTAAGTTCCAAAGTATATTAGAAATGTAACTGCAAAGTTCATATTCATTTATAAGTTATTATTTCTTTAATTTAATAGTTAAATTAATATTTTTCTTAAAATATTTCAGTAATAAAATGAAAAATAAAAAAATTATTATATAAATAAAAATAATTACAATAGTCTTCTAATTGAGTAGATTAATCATCTTCAAACACATTGCTTTGATGTCAATGAATGGTGAATTTTGCATTAAATATAAGAATGTATAAATAGCTTTATTTTCGATCATTATCTTTAAATATTTCTTGATTGTGTTTTGTTGATCTGATGGTCTGTCAATTAATATTTTCTTTTATTTTAAAAATTTTTGAATTAAAATTAAAATTTTTTATATCTATTTTACTTTTAAGATTCCAAATAGGCTTATGTGAAAGCAAGGTGAGCATTTCAAATTAAATGCATTTAAAATTTAGATTAGATCTTGTCCTAAGTCATCACCACTCTTTAAAAAAATACTTTCTATGATTTCAAAAAGAGGCTGTATTATTTTAGATAGTTAGTTAAATTGTTCTTAATTGTTATTTGTAGAGGGGTTGAGAACAGGACTGTTTTGTGTTTCATTAATTGAAGATTTTGCCTAATCTGCTTGCTTTTAGCCTAGTAGATTAAGTGAATGATTTTGGCAGCATTATGTAGTTCTAATATCACATTTTAATATTGCTTAGGAAATAATTTATGAAACACTAAAAAGTTTGTTATAATGGTCTGGATTCTACTCATAAACAGATTTTAAGAATGCTATATACTATATTTTAACTTCATTGCTCTCCATCACAAAAAGAAGGTCTAAGTTCCATAAAAAATCTAAAAAGAATGACTATAACAACTAAGGTTCTTATATAACTTGCTTTAATTCTTTTAAGCGAGCTATAGTAATTAAATCAATATATGGCTCAGTGAGTTCACTTAATAAATTTGATATAATTTTGAGTAGATCTAATTTGGCCGCTTATGTTTAAAAATCATGTCTTTTATGCAATAAAATGATAAGCAATTCTAAAAGTTCATTTACTGCATTTATTTCACCACTTTTTTTGCAAAACCCTGATTTATTCAATTATTAACAAATATTAATCCCCAAAAAATTCATGAAAAAATATTTTATTTACTCAAAACATAAAATAAAGGGATAATGCCTTGAAGACCTCCCAACTCATTTATTTTAAATTTTATAGGGTCTTTGTAGTAAACTCCTGCCTTTTCACTAAAAACAGCTCCATGATTATTAATTGCATCATAGCACTTATTATTATCTATTTTAAAACAATAATTTAATATTCTTGAGCTTATTTTGTGATAAAAATTTAATACATGATCTTGTTGGTGAAAGCAGCAAATAAATTTTATTGATTGAAGATTCAAAAGTTCTATCCAAGCTTTTTAAAGAATGGGAATTCTAGAATCCATATTGATAGAATTTAGGAAGTTATTAAATTTCATCTACTCCTATTGGCTAACTTAAAATCATCACAGAACTTATCTTTCCTATTAAATGCTCACCAAAGCAGAATTTTTTTATCTAAGTATTTGAAGATATTTTAGGATAATCCATATTAAAGCTTATTGGTTTCTTATTATTAACTACTACCTATTTATTTTAAAATTATTTACAAAAAAATATCTCATTTTTTATTAATTTACCTTAATTGATCCAGATTTTCCAAAAAGTTTTGGGACTTCATGGTCTATCCCTATAAAATGCCATTCTCCTGGCTAAAATGAATCAACTAAGACTCCATTTGATTTGGGAGTAGGTTCTAAATACTATTCTGGCAATATTCTATAAAATAACTAATTGTTGACAAAATAAGCCTCAATACCACCTCCTTTTCCATCTACTGATGTATGTATTGTGAATAATTTTTATTGTGGTACTATGCAGGCATCTTCAATAGAGTATTTCAACTTATCTAAATAAAACCAAAAGCACAAACATATTCCCTTTAAATATAAGAATTTTCATTAAATATTTTTTTATCAGCAAAAAAATTTACATTTTCAAACTTCCAAACTGGGTTAGTGTTTCCTTAAATGATAGATATATTTGAATCTTTACCTTGGAAGTAGAAATAACTATAAGGGTTAGATCTTACTTCTCTATCATCTGCTTCTATTTAGTTAAGAATGGATTTTTATTAAAAGATTTGAGAAGAGACTTGAACAGGTGATGATAAAGGAGTTGCAGATGTATACCCCCTAGGTTTTTGTATCTGAAATACTTTCTAATTAATAATAGAAATAGACTCTTAGTATTAAAATAGATTAAAGATAAATAGTTACTTGCATAATTTCAATAGCAGTACATAATTGGCTATAGTCTATATTTTGATCATAAAAATTATTTGATAGAATAGAATATACAGATTACAAATTAGATTTTCTGAGATTGTTTTCCTTAGCTAATATTACTATCAAGCTGATCAATTTTTCAATAACCTATAATAAATATTATAATTGGATGATTTATCTATCATTAAAATATCTTGCAACAACTACAACAACATAAATTTCATAAAATATCAATCAAAATAATATGCTAAAATTGAGAGTTCTATTTCCAAATTTATACATAATAAAACTTTCTTTTCTTTCTTTTTAAGCTGAATACTTAATTATTTCAATCATTTTTCTTTATGTATTTTATAGAGTTTCATTTTTTTTGCTTAAATGTTTATCTCTAATTCCTTTCTCAATTCAGATAGTTAACGAAATAATTCAAAATTTATTATTTACCTTTTAGTTCTTTTTGCCTGACAGCTTTATTGAGAGCTAAATTAAAACATCTATTAAATCTTGCGCCTTTGCATTTTACTTGCTTATCGATTTTGAAACTAGCATTGTTGCATTTTAAGAAACATGTGGTATAATTTCTAAAAGCGCGTCTAAACTACTAATCTATTGATAAAATTTATAAAAATAAATATCTTCTAAGTAGAAAGGAAGTTATGAAGTTCATTTATAGGTAGGTAGTTAGTAACCCACTTCAAAATATTCTAAAACTGTTTAATATATTAGTATTTTGCTTCATACGCTTTGATATATTTTTAAAATGGCTAAACTCTTTTTGCTATCTTTCCAATTTCAATATTCTGTCTTATATTAATTTCAAAAAATGACTAACAAATACTGCTAATAATTACCTGTTTATCTTCTTCAAGGTCTTCAAAATAGTTAAAAAATTCACTTATGACACTGGGGCGAATCAAAATTTTATTCTCTTTAAAGAATTTATTGGGCTAACTAATACCAGCCTCCTAAAAACATGGGTCAAACTTCTCGTTCATCTTACGAGATTAAGCTGCTCAGATTGTTATTGTTTATGTTTTTGCTAATTTGATTCTTAATTTTCAAAAATTGATAAAGTTTGTTTGCTGAGTTGGCAGGTTGTCTATATTTTAATGAAGGGTCGTTTAGTATAGTGCGATTATTTTGATAATCAATTTAATTGTTTGCTATGATAGTTATCTCCTAGTCTAAATTATCCTTATACTTATTGAATCGCGCTACTATTAATTTAATATGTTACTTATTTTCTTTTGTAAATGTCAGTAGTATACTACTTCTTGTTTTAATTAAAAAATCAATCAATCAACTAATTAATAAATCAATAAATATATGTATATATAGAATACCTTATTTATTATTCACACCCCTTAAATATTCAATGTACATCTGCTTTTATTTCAAAAATCTTCTTTGAATTATATATCTAAGCAAGCAGCAAAAACACAAATCTCATATTCATTCATTCACTCTTTCATTTTTTATAATTATAAGAATGATAATAATAACAATAATAATCACCCTAATTCTATTTAACAATTATAAGCAATTTATATTCACTTTATTATGTATTTCCATCTATTTTTTGAAATTATCAAACTTTAATGTTGATTAATAAGCAAAGTACAAAAAGCAAACAATCAAAAGAAAAATAAAATGATTCTTTTTTTTTGAGAAAGAGGAGGATTAGGAAAATTAAAAAATTAAAAGTTAAAAAAAAATAAAACAATTTGTATAGTTAGGTATTAATTTTTAGATCATTACAAAATCAAGTTTTGAGTTCGTTGATTTTTTTTAATTAATGTAAAAATTCAAATTTTACATAAAATTGATGCGATGGCTAAATTAAAATTTGAAATAATGATAAGCAGAAAATATATCAATTATTCAAATATCAAATTCACAGCAAAACTTATATTTTAACTTTTAAATATTGAAAGCTAGATTGAACTTAAAATATTACAATTTTTGAACTAATTGTATTTTATTTTTTGATTACATCTGACTTGAATTTAAAAATATTTTTTGCTTCAAAAAAATAAATTTTTTATGATTATCATTTAAATTTTATTTGAATAAAAATTATCAGATATTTTTAAATTAATGTTAAGTTTGAATAAATTTTATTGATCTTTGTTTAAATAAATATACTTTTTATTCATTCATAAAGATTTTTAATTAAATTAAGTTGATACTATTTAATATTGATCTTATAAAAAACACTTATCAATCTCAAATATATAGAACATAAAGAAAGTTATAATTTTAATTTAGATAATATAAGTTAAAATTTTTCTCATTTAAAAGAATTTTCTCAGGAAAAAAATATTTTTTACTTTTAGTTTAAAATAAAAATATTAAGTAGAAAATAGAAAAATAATTTAATTTAACAGCAAAACTATTTGTAAAAATAGCTTTAGCATTTTAATAATATAAAAAATTTTTTATAAAAAGCATTTTTAGTTTTTTCGCATATTTGTTTAAAATTAGGGCCTCTTTTCTTATCATAGAATTTTTTTTAAACATATTACTTTGAGTTTTATTATTATATCATAAAAATTAATTTTAAAGAAATTGTTTAGAGCTTATCAGAAATCTTTTTGTATTTTCTAATAATAAAAAATTGAATGGAAATATTAGCTATTATTAATATATTTTCAGACAAATTTACTTTATGATTTTAAATTATTAACTGTTAAATTCAGAATGAAAATAAATAAGTTTTTACAATTTATAAAATATTAACAAATTTCTTTATTATTTAGGTGTTTTAATAAAAAATAAACATATTGTTTAATATAAAATTATTATTGTGAAATATTATTTATTCAAATATTGATAGGAAAATTTAAGAATTAGCAACCAGCCTCTAAAATATTTAAAATGTTTCCAAACTATGTCCAGAGTACTTCTTTATCTTCTTCTTTGCTGTAGCTTTCTTTAAAGTTTTTGCAATATAAACGCATTTCTCTTAAAATACTAAAATGTTATGCAAACAAGGCTGATGTAGAGTCTATTTTAATTTGATTTTTAGAAGAGACAATATCAGCAGTTTAATTATTTTATTCACCATTAAGTAAATTTATTTCCCCTAAACTCTTGTTAGATTTAGTTCTAGGCATATTTTATTTATCTTTTCCTTCATTCTCACCTCCTTCTTTGTTTTAGTCATCTGTCTTTATCTTATGTCTACGAAGAATCCTAATTAAAATTATTATAAATAAAAATAAACTCTAAAATTTAGAAAAAGTTTAATTTACTCTTCTTCATCATTTTCTTTATCAGAATACCCTGATAATTTGATAAAAGGGAAAGGACAATCTATACCAAATTTAGAGCAAGCCGCTAAAAACTCTTTTGGAGACACATCAAATTTATTTGATGTGGAGGTAAGAGAGTGCAAAAATACTCTGGTGTAGTAAGTCATGCTTGGAAATCTAAACTAAGGTGATTAAGAGTTGCTATCTACACTCTCTTTAATCACTCCTATAAGATCATCTATAGTAAACATACCATGGTCACTTTCATATATTTTTGAATAATTTTTAGTCAAATTTCTAATCAATTTTTTCTTGCCTTCAATATATTCTTCAAGATAAACATCCAGTATTTTATCAACTTCTATAACTTCTTAATCATCATTTATTTTTAAGCAAGCTTTTCCCACTCTAGTAAGAATTTTTTATCTAGCTCCTTCTGTAATAAATATAAGAACATCTCTAAGTAATTCTGGTATATAGTCTTTAGGTATATATGTGAAACCATCTTGCTCTATAAATTACTATTTAAAACAAATAAATATTTTCCAAATTTTTTTCAAACATTTCTATCAAAAATATTTTTTTACCTTCTTTAACTCATTCAATCTTTTAAATGCAAATAGGAAAAAATTCTATATATAGATATCAAATTTAAATGTGAAGTTATCATTTGATGATCCAGATAGTTATGAAACATTACATAGTAAGGCAAATGTCATAGCTCTGGTATGATTTTTCATGTAGTAACGAAGAGAAATCAAAAACTCAAATAATCTAATTTCTGCTAATCTTCTTTACTTTTGCTGCTTTAAGAAGAACATACATAAATACTCATCAAATGGGATACCTGTTGAGAGCATAGATCCGTTGATTTCCCAATTACTCTTGATACGATCTTCATAAATCTCAAATACCAAATTTTTGAAATGCAACCAAGGAATAACTCTGCCATTTTCATTTTTTTTTGTCACGTTTTCAATAAAAACGATCAGATTAATAGTCAAGTTCCAATTATCTAATTTTTTAATTGATTTATTAATTATTTCAATAAATATTCATATAAAATATTTACCAGCACCCATATTATTTCCTTTTTTAGTCTGTTATGCTATTTCATTTTCTCTCAGTTTCAATTACTCCACATTTGTTCTGTTATTCAATTCTTCTTTGTTAGCATACATAGGGTTACTGTACAAATTCAGAATGTTTACAGAGCTCACTTCTGCTTCTAAGACAGATGGTAAGTTTATTTTCTTTTTATTCCCTATAATTTCTTAAGGAAGCCAAACTAACTCACCTTCATCTACCTTTTTTAATTAAATATTTAAAATATAATTTAAATCTTTTCTATTTACTTGAGTAAATGCATCAGATTTAGATCCCTTAAGCATAGCCTTAACTAAACCACTCATTTAACTCATCATATTATCCTTCATCCCTTACTCTCCCTACAGATTAGTTATTAAATGATTTAAATTATTCAAGCCTTAAGCCATTTTGTCGCTTGGATCTATTTTATTATTATTTTATGATAAAACAAATAAATAAAATTACACACAAAAATGGATTGAATTTACCATCTTTCTAGTTAAATAATTTATTTTGTTGATTTTCTAAATTTCCAATGTGATTTATTTTATGTAAAATATCTCTTTTGAGTAAATCATGAAGAAGAAGAACTTCTGATTAGAGAGAATCATGATTAATTTTAGTTATTTTAAATAATGATTCTTAGACTACATATCTGTTTTTCAAATCTCTATTAGTTGATTCGATATCTCTCTTTTCTCTTTCTTGCCTTTCAATATTTGCTAAATTTTCTTTAATTTAATTTTCAAACTTTTTCTTATTCTCATTGTATAATTTGATACTGAGATCAAGTGTTTTTTCATATATCTTATAGAAACTATTTTAAATTTTATCAATTAAACACCCTAGTTCATATCTGTAGCATCTCACTCTTTGGTTAACCTCATAAAGGCATTTATTCGTTAAATCATATTCTTCAAAGCTCTTCATAAAATCTTTTTTATTTTAAAAAAACTCCCTAATATGCAAAGGAAGGGCTTCATATATTAATTAAGGAGAAGACCCTTTACTAATAAATAGCTACTAAGTTCCACTTTAATAATTATTTAATTATGCATTAGATTTAAAACCCTCTTATTTTAAGTAATTATCTAAATTCACACTTTATTCATTACTACCATCTCTTATACTATCAGCTTATAAGTTATAAACTCCTCCACCTATAGTAGAATTAAGAGTTTTATTAGAAGCATTGTTGTAATTATCTTTTTTCAAAGTTGTTGCAAAATTTGTTCTAGTATTAAAATCACTTCTTAGCTTTGAAGAAGAACCACTTCTTTATTTATAAAAATATGTGTTGTCCCTTTAAGTAGCAACTCCTGATATTGACTCATTTTATTAATTATTATCAAATTAATCATCACCATCAAATTCACTTTCTTAATTATATTATTAAATATTTGTAATATTCTATCTTAAATTTCTTGAGTTAGAATCTTAACTCTTCCCTCTTTAAATATTAAATTGAGGGTTTTTAGATTTTGTAATTTTAATTTTAGTCATGTTTAGAAACTCTCTTTTTTCTTACTCTATATTCTTTTCTAGTTACTTTAAATCTGACACTCTAATCTATGTTATACTATTACTTGCATTTAAGCTTTATTAATTTTGATATCCAATCTTATTAACTTATTATGTAGAAATATTTTATATATTAGGTTATGAATTTATTGTAGGTAACTTCTTTTATGATGGTATTCTCTCACCCTCTTACATATCTGCTAAATTTTATTATTATTAATTCTGCATCATCATCATATGCTTTCTTATGTCCATAATTATTTGAATATTTTATAAAATAAACTTAGAGATATATCTATCTAATTTTGTTGCTTATGAATTAAATTTCGCAGAATTAATTGGTGAATTAGAACAATGAATGATTATAAATGTAATAAAAAAATTTAACAGATAATTATCATAAATAAATTAATGTATTTAAACTCTTAATTGTGCATTCATTAAAATAACTTAAATATTCTGCAACTAAATAATTAATTAAAATTAAAAAAGTATTTTTTATGTAATTTAAGCCTTACTCATGCTAATTTTATTATTTTAATAAAAATTAACATAATTTAAATATTTTAAGTAAAAAAATAAATATTTCAATAAAAAAATAATTTGATTAATTTCTTCAAATGATTTTTTAAGTAGGTTGAGATATTCATTTAATCTAACTAAAATATTTTGAATAAAAAAATATTAAATTAAAAAAAATTTCGATAAATCGAACAAAAAATGAAACTCAATAATTTTTAAGAATAATTTAAAAAAATTTTTAAAAAATCAAAAAAATCAATAAATATTTTTAAAACATTTTCGATCATGAAAAACGATGGTTCAAGCGAAGAAAAAAATAAAATTCAAATTTTTTGTTAATTTATTTTTTTAAATTTGTATTAAAACATGAATGAAGTTTATAAATTAAAAAATGTTATTAAAAAGTAAAAATTAGAAGAATAATTTGTCTTAAATCTCAATTAAAAATGTAAAATGTAAATGAATTGCGAGTTAAAATAAAATATTTTACAATCACATTTATTAATTTTTCCAAAACAAAATCTATTTTATGAGATGAGATGATTAATTTAAATTTATATACTATAAGATGAAAAAAAGTTAAAATATAAATTATTTAATAATAAATATTATTATTGGTGGCAAGTAAAATGTTTTATTTATTTATAATGATTAATCTTATCTATATTTTTCACTCGTTTATGAGTTGTTTATTAATAATAATTTCAAAATTGTTAAACTTAAGTTTCATTTTTTATTTTTATTCTTATTCTTTTTTTTACCATTTCTTGAATTTGTGGAGTTTGAAGCTGATCTTTTGTTATTTTCCTTTGATACTTAAGCGTTTTATCTGTTTTGGTCTATTTATATAAAGCAATTCTTTTCATATTGGTTTTAATTTTATTTAGCTGGCTTTTTTTATTGTCTTTGAGATGCTTCAGAATCAACTAAAGAGAGAGAGCTCCTTGATTTACTAGAAGATAAACTATCTCTTGGCTTGCGACCCCTACCTTTTTTTTTATTATTTTTAGTACCTTATTAGTCTATGTTTTCAAGTATTTATTTTAATTATTCTTCGTTTGTCAGGTCTTCTTATTCTTCACTTTCACTCTCTTTTGAAGTTGAATCTAGATCTACTGAAGAACTCTCTTGTCTTTCTTTAGAAGTTGCTTTCTTTTATTTTTATCCTGCTTTCTTTCTACCTCTTTACCTCTTTTTTTCTTGTCCTTCTTAATTTTCATTTAAATCAATTTCGTTTTATATATTTTGTGAATGGGTTTTGAATTCATCATTTTCATTTTCATTTACCATTTCATTTTATTTTTCTTTTAAAATCTTATTTTAGTTTTTTAAATCAATATTTATTTCTATAGCTTTTTTATCTAATTATTTTTTACTATTCTCTTCTTCGTATGCCAAATTCATTTGATTGTTTTAGTTTTGTATTTATTGACAAAGTTTGATTGAAGAGTTTAACAACAGAGGTTAGTTTTCTTTTTAAGGAGAAAATGGTGCTTTATTTTTAATCTAAGATTGATTTAATGGGTTTTTATTTTTATTTTTAAAATTATTTTCTTTAGAGTTTTAACTATTTGGAGCACTGTTTTATTATTAAGATCCTATGCTATTGTTCATATATGATGGGTTTACAGATTCAGCTTCACTATAGGTATAGTATGTATATACACTTACATCAGATTAATTTTATTAGTTATTTTAATTACTTCTAGGAGCAGGACGATATGCAGATGTTTAAATTTACTTTTCAGCATAGCTCTTTTCAACATTAATTTTCTATTTACTGCTTCCTTATGAAAGAGGTATATGACCAGGATAGAAACTTCCACTAAGTTTTCTTGGTGCAGAAGAGTGTTTAGAATTTTCACATTCCATATCTTACTTAGATTATGAAAGATTGCTTAAATCAAAATTGACATGATGCTCAGAAAAAATATGAGGGTTTTCAGCTTCCATTTAATTATAATTTAATTTTTTTTCAGAAATATTTTTATAGGGTGTTGCTGTTTTTGATTTGATCTCATCACTTTTATTTTTTTGAATTCCTAAAAGAGCCTTTTCTTTACTAAGCATTTGCATTTCTTCTTCAATTTTTTATTAAAGTTTAACAATCCTCTCTGTTTCTTCTCTTAGCTTCTCCTCTTACTTTACTATCTACCCTTTCATTGTTTCAGATGCAAGTAAGTTTTCTTAGATTTACTATTACTAGATACGATATTTTTCCTACAAATTAGCTTACAAAGTTGCAAGTTCTAATTATTATTGAGAAAGAATAACTTCCTTTTACTCTAAAAATCTTTATTAAATTTTGAGTTCTTGTTAAATCTATTGAATCCATTCTTCAAACATTTTCATTTTTTTTTGGTCTTCTTTATTTTTATTATCTTGCTAAATAGTAAATTGGATTCTTTAATATTCTATTTCTTACTCCTTGTCTTTGATCAATTGCATGAGTTTTTAAGATTAACTTAATATTTGCTCTTTTAAATTATTCTCATCCAAATCTAATTCTAAATATTGCTTGATCTCTTCCTCATCATTTTCCAAACATAATTGCAAATTTTCTCTTTCCTATTCTTGCTATTGTTTTAGTTAAATTAATTATTAGCTCACTGAAAGGACATCTAATGAAGGACTTCTTTTGATGTAATCTAAATTTGAAGTTGAATTTATTGAATTTGGAGCTGTTTTATTGTGTTCGCTTTCACTGTCTTTCTCTTCATATATTTTTGGAGAATCAAGAAGTTTATCAGATTAGTCATCCAACATTTCACTAACTGCTTTTTTTGCAGAACTATTGTAAACTTCCTAGATATATTCTTCAACATTTACTCCTTTTATAGTCAAAGATTTCTTTTTAGAGCTATGAGCAGGTTCATTTTATTTCAATTCATTTACCATATCAAAAGGTTTAGTTTAGTCATTTCTTTCAATTTCCTCTTCCATTTATTTATTACTAGAAACAATTACTCTAGAGTCATTTTAACTCAATCTCTTGCTATTTTGACTAAGTTATTCATCTATCATTACTTTTTTATTGCTATTAGTTGATTCATTTTTTCTAATCTAATGTATCTATTAATCACATAAACTGCTTTAACTGTTTCTCTCATTAGGATAATTCTATATTTACCCTGAATAAAATTGTATTTATTTTTAATTTATTGAGCTAGCCTTAGATGATAATTTTTCATCTTACTAATACTTGTTTGAAGCATCTCTATATAAATTCGATGCAATTTAAATATTTTCCTTATAATTCAAAATAGAATTTTAACTATCAAAGCTATATTTTTTGTTTTGTTAGCTAATCAATTTCATATCTTCCTCATTTAATCTTAAAGAGTGTGTACTATTTTTATCTCTAATGTAGAATTTATGATCGCTCTCTTATTCTTAACTATTAACTTGATCACTTTTTTCATTTTACTTTTCTTTCAATTCTTAACTTTAATAAGGGGTTTTTCCAAAAGTTTGTTAAATTTCTTGATAACCTCCTCCAATCTAAGATGAAGGTTTTTCTTCAGTTTTATCTATATTTTTATTTGAACTATTTTTAAATTTCGAGGAAGATATTCTGTAAATTTCTCTTTTGTTGATTTATTATTGATCTTCTGAAAATCTCTTAATTTGTTCCTAGTGCTATTGATTCACTTCATCTTCAGTGAGATCTCCGTACATAATTTAATCTGGAATTTTAAATTGATCAAGCAAGCTTTGTCCTAATTTTAATTTATTGTTTTCTTCATTCATCAAATTTTCAAACTATAAGTCAAAAAATTCTATAGCCCTCTTTTGCTTTTAAATAACTTCTTTCATTTCAATTTCTTTTTAATATTTTTCTGCCAATTCCTTTTCTTTTTCTTACATAGCTTTTGACATTTCATAATTCCTAATTTAATAAACATGTATCACTCAATATATCTTGATAACAAAAAATTCAATTACATAACTTAGTCTAGTATGGGTTGGTCATCAGAATTTAAAAATTAAGAATAATCGTTTTAAGGAATACTTCTTACAAAACCTCCCTTATTACTCTTTTAATCACTTTAAGTAAAATGATTTACTCGAGATTTATTTGCACTGTTTGCAAAATTGTCAATTTAAGGGAAGTACTAATCTTAGTCAATACTTTAATAATCTCTATAATTACCTCTGCCATCATATGAAAAGTTGCTAATAATTGATTTATCATTCCTCATAGATTTTTATGCACTATCATTAATAAATGAATACTTAGATGAACCTTCATAGACAGTTGCAGCTGCTTTTAGTTTAGCTTCAAGGCCAATTGCAGCATATTTTAAAACATTTATATTCTCCTCAGTGTAACTTATTCCTGGGTGAATATGAACAATCATTAACACGTTATTTTAATCAACAAAATATTCATTCAAAATTCTTGTTAATTTAGATTCTCTATAAGGAATATTATCATCTCCATTTCTTAAAGATCTAATACAATTTCCCAAGCACAGCAAGGTCTTGTTTATATGACAAGACTCTGTCATCTTAGAACCTGTATTATTTGTTTTTTTAGCTCTTTCTGCACCTGCTAAATCTAAAATGAGCAAACTTGCCTCTTCTTCAGTCTAATGGAAAGCACTAGAATATGTAAATTTAACTCTTATTTTAAAACAACATTAAGATCTACTTGAATTCTAATTAACATTATTGTTTCTAACCTACCTATTTTCAATAGCATTTTTAATCAGCCAATTAATCTACTCAAAGTTATCTACTTCATTTGTTATCAAATCTTTTTGAAAAAAATTCAGTCAAAATTAGATTAAAAGAATTTTTAAAATTAATTACCTTTTATGAAGATTTTTTTATTAAATTTTTCCTTAATTTTCAACTTGTTCTTTTATGCTGTATTTCTTTTGCTTGCACTCCTTTTTTCTTTTTTTTAGTCTGTATATTGCTACTGACTAAGAGTATTATGAAATGTATTATTCAACTATAAAGATTAAGGCTATGGTTATACTTGTATGGTCTATAAATCAAATATTTCTTCATTATAAATCTCAAAGTTTTCAAATAGAATATTGATATCTTATAATTTTTGAGAAGGATTGTGCTAATTACGTATAAAATTCTTTAAATCTATATTGATGCCATCTATTACAATAGGTTCTATTTTCTTATTATCAGAAAATATTGCATCTTCATTAAAATCTACTTTCTACTAAAGCTACTACTAAATAAGCTTCTTAGCTTCAACTAAAAAATATAAAACCCTAGGTAAAATTCCATCACCATTTTAATTGTGTTTTTTTGAGCCTAAAATAGAATGAGTTTTACCACTATTAGTAACACCATATGCAAATATTAAAGAGCTTTTTTCTAATATTTTTTAAAATATCATTTAGTAAGAAGAGTTAATGATAATCTTTACTAAAATTGAAAATATCTGGTAAAATAGGAGCTATCACATCATTATAAAATTCATCTTAAGAGCAATCTTCTTTAAATATTTAATTGAATTTTAATCCTCTAAACTCATCAATTCTTTAATTTAGATATTCATCATTTGATATTCCCATCAAGCATCTTTCTTCCTCATTAACGCCAATAGGGCCTTAAATAAATCAAAAAAATAAATAAATTATCTCTATAAAAATATTTTTTACCTCTAAAGTCATGATTATCTTAAGGTCTTATCCTAAGAAACACTTTCATTTCATCCTTTTTAGGATTTTTTTTAATTTTCTTAATTGGTTGAATATCTTTTTCATCCTCACTCTAGCTAGTTACAGATAAAGAGTCTGCCATAATTTAATGGATAGTATAATTTAATAATGTTAATCTATGTTTAATTTCAAATGAAAACGAGGAAAATTGTAATAATGTTCAAATTCTACTTTAATTTCAATATAAAAAAGCTATCAAAAAACTAATTATTGTATTTCGATAAATTTTAATTTTTTTTTTTTGAAAATTAAGATTTGAATTATAAATTAATAAATGCCAATAATTAAAAACAAATTCAAAAATATTTTGGCGTATATTCTTAAATTTAACTAAATTAGACTTAAAAAAAGTTAAATAAAATAATAAATAAATATTCTTGCAATATTTGCTTTCGCTTTTATTCACTGTTTAGAGTTATTTACAAATTAAAATATGCAATAAAATTATTTTTATTTTTTTAATTTAATCATTATTGTAGAGATGAAGATCCTTAAATTTAAGAAAATTGAAATTCTTTTGAGTCACTAACTCTTTTTGGCTAAAACGACTTGTAATATTTTATAGCTTATTCTTTGTGTATATAGCTGACTGTTTCAGGGAGCTCTGAAATGTATCTTGCTAATATATAAAGTTAATATTAGAACAGTATTTTAAATTGAAATAAAATACCTGGCTTTCCTCCATATACAGTATAGGGTGGAATAACAGTATCTGGTGGAATAATAGTGTCATCAAGAATTTTAACGTTATCACTAATATTTGCTCTGTGACCCTTTTAAAATTTATTAATTAAATAAATTAATTTATTTTAAATCTCACAAAGAAATTAGATATTTTCGTGATGAATCTATTACAATAATGCAATTTTTTCCAATATGCACATTTGAGCCTATTTTTTGTGCTTATATGATGCTATTTGAGTCAATAATTACATAGTCTCCAATAGTTATATGAGAATACTTAATTTAGCTATAAAATATATTAAAATTATTTTTGCATTCCAAATTTTTTGAATAACGTAGAAAGAGAGAACATAATTTGCAAATATGATATCGAAATTTTTAACAAAGTAAAGTTAAAACAACAAATTTTTGAACAAAAATGAAGCATAATTATTTTTACTCATTTGCTTAAACTGAATAACTAGGTCTTAGAGTAACTCCTTCACATAAAATTAAATATTTTCCTAAATTTATTCTACCTAAATCACCCCTAATTATATTCTTTTATTACATAATAACCTTTCCGTAAATGAAAATGTTATCACTTCCTCTAATCAAATTCTTTTTACAGAGTTTGTTACCAGTTTAAGTTTCATAATATAAGCTTGGGTCATAATAAATAGGCTATTGTTCCATTTATAATTAGACTAATTTGAAGTTTAAAATTCAACAATATTTATAAATTTTTAAATAGATTATTTAGATAAAATCCAAATTACTTTTGTAGTATTAATAAATTTAATTTATATTTAGAATTCATCTATCATTTACTCACTTAATAAATATATTCACTTACATTACCTAATTTCTCCTATCTTTTAGAATCTAATAATTAAAATAATTTTATTTAAAATAAAGACCTTGCTTATTTAATAAAAACAAACTCTTTCATTTTTGTCTTCAAAAACTTATTAAATTTCCTCTAAGTGGTAACAATAATATGAATAACATAAAGAAAATCTAACATTACCTTATTCATTTTTACTAAATGAATATTTAATTTCATAACCATGTTAAACACTAATGCAGAAAAAACATTATTTTTTTTAATTCAAAATGCAGAAATGTCATTTTAATCTCACTTAATCAATATAAAATAACTAAATTTTACTTATAAAGGATTTTTAAGTTGAAACTATAAATGAAATAATACTAACTTTTAATCAATGTTTAACTTTAAATTTTTAGATCAAATGATTAAAGAATTTGAAAAATATTTACAATAATTTTTGTTTAATAAAAATAGATAAATACTATAAAATAACAAGAAATAACCTCACTCGTTTACATTAGTTTTATATACAACAAAACCTGTAGACTATTAAACTTTAACTGAATTTTTAGGTTTATCTTCTTATGTGTTACTACTAAAAAGAATGGGTTTATTCTTTGAGGTACTATTAGTTACAAAGCTTTGGTTTGAAACAGCTTAATTGGAAAAAATAGGAGGTTGAGAGGGATTAGCCTTTCTCTTGAGTTCTCTTTCAATAAATTCAATATCTTCTATTGCCTTTTTTAAATTTTCGTTTTTCAAGTCCCTTTTGAAATAAAATAAATGAGAATGAGAAAAATAATAAAAAAATAATACTTTGAAAATATATAGTTAAGAATATCAAGTGAGCTTCCTAATTTTTTGGTCATGTTAGAAATTTCTTAAGACTTAAAGTAAACTCCTCCACTACTAGAGTTTTCAAATGATGGAGACTCACTAATCTTATTTGTATTAGATTAAGCTATGATGGGTTATGATTCCTCTTTTGGTTATGATTATTACTTTGTTATTTATTACTATTATTATTAATAAGGGGGAACAAATGCAGGCTTTTCAGTTTCTATCTTTTCTTCTTTTTAGAAGTCTGGGAAAACAACTGGTCTGGGTTTCTTTTTAAAGTTTGTATTTGTTTCAACAGATGCAGCTTTGTGAGAGAAGGAAGCTACAGGGAATCCAACCCCTGGTGCATTTTTTTAAGCAGGTTTACTGTCTTCTTCTTCATCATCATCACTAAAGTCCATTTTCTTTTTTTATAACTTTCCATGAGGTTCTTCTGATTTTGCATGATATTCTTAGGAAGGCTTAGGAGGAGATGTATCTTTCTTTTATTCATCTTCAACTTCTCCATCACTATTTTCTTCAAAAATTCCCTTTCTTTATTTTTTAGCCTAAATTTAAATATCTTTAATTGTTGAAGAAGTTGTTGAAGGCTAGCTTATGTTTGATGTTTTTGTTGCAAATCCACTTGAAAATAATATTAAATTTTTGTTGCCTTATTATTTAGTTTTGACAACTCTATTTTCTTCTTTATCTTATTCTTTAGATTGCAAAGATTAAAGGTAGAGTCCTTCTTTTTCATTCAAACCCTTAGTAATTATCTCTATTTTATTATTAAAACAAACTAAATATTTCTAATAGATTTCTTAAAATTTACCTTTTATTTTGAAAGCAACATCAACAATTGGTTTTACATTTTCAACAGGTGGGTACTTAAGGAATCTTTAAAGGCAATCTGATTGCTCTTCCTTTTCCATAACTAAAATAAATAATTTAAATAACTTATTTATTTGATTTATTATAAGAAATTACGCTATCCTCTAACATATTGCATCATAGCCAAGCAAATGCAGTCAATTAAAAAGAAATCATTTTCTATTGTAGGATTTTAAAAGTATTCATAAAATATGTTATCCCAAATTTTAAATGAATCATCTAAATGGTATTCTCTAGTGTGAACACACCTAATCCATCTGAGCAAAAAGATTTAAAATTCTACATTTAATAACTTCATATGCTTAAATAATTCTAAATCTACAATTTTTAAGTAATTATCTTAAATCTTAGAAATACGAAGAAGAATAGCTTGGGATTTCTTAGAATTAATATTGTATTCTTATTTCTTTTTGCTATTTTCAGCTAAATAAGGTCTAAACATTTCTAAATGTCCAATGTCCATCATTTTACAGAATGCAGTATAAATATCTGCTTCAGCATAATTCATATCCATCATAAATTAAGCCATCTCTAAAGATCTTTAGCTGGCCCCAGCTTCTTAAGAATGCTTTTGGATGTATAAAGCTTCAACGAAATAGACAATAATAAAAGAAGCAGCAACTTCATTCATACCTGATTAATTTAATTAATAATATCTTACATATCTTTTAATTAGTAAATAATATAAAAATATTTACCTTGTTTGTAAGAAACGTCTGAGTTCTTTTTGCAGAAAACAAACAACACATTTGTAAGCATATTCTTAATTTTTAAATTGACAAAGAATTATTTATCTTAATAGGTTCTTTCAACATCTTTTTTAATATCACTTCTCAGTTCGTTGTCTTCAAAATAACCATTCCAAGGGCTCTTTTTTATAAAATTCGTTTTTTAATGTGCTGATCATTTTAAAAATTTTCTATTCTTAATAAGCTTTTCTTACATTTTAGGTTTTTTATGCTAATGGATTAAAAACTGGTTTTGGTTTATCAACTTCTGATGGCTATTACTTTGATTTAAATTTTTCCCAAAGTTCTTTGTAGGTTTATCTATCTTTTTCAATTTATTGCTTTTTTTCTTCATCAGTGCTATCAGCCTTTAAAACGCCAAGAAGAATTCTCCATGTATTAAAACGAATCTATAAATCTTGCAATTCAATTTTCCTAATATAGTTTAGGAGATTGGAAAAATTTTCCTTTGAGTTCAAAATATATTTTTCAAAGTTTTCATATGAAAAGGATTCTTCTACATCTGGACTATGATTTAATAATGTAAAAACATAAATTAGAATATAATAATTACAGTCTAATTTAATGAAATTTATATAGAAACTTACAATTCACTTTTCTTCTCTGAATCTACTTTAGCACTTGAAATTATGTTATCTTCAGAAAACATTTTAATTTGGCTTTAAACTATTGCTTTATCTAAAAATATATTTTCTTAAATCTGACTAATTTTATTACAAAATTAACTTTAAATAAATAATATTTTTAATATTTTAGTTTACGTTCTAAATATAAAGCATCATTTATTCATTCAATATGCAAAATGCGTGTTCAAATTATTTACACAATCTATTTGCTCTTTACCAATAAAACATAACTAATATAAGTCAATAAATCTTTATCCATCAAAACCTTATTGGAGTATTTTTGAAACCTGAAAGTGATCTATCTAATTATTTAACTTTTTTATAAGATATAACTAAAATAAGAAATTTCTGATCCTTAAAAATCTAATTTCATCACAAATTTATTTTTTATGTCGAAATATTTTAATTTCGTTTTTGTTGAATTACTAAAAATAATATTTCTCTTAAAATACCATTTATCATTTTTTAGCTAACTTTATTAAATAATGATTTAAAGGAAATGTTTTACTTAATATTATCAAATATTTCATTTCAAAAAAAATTTATTTTTAGTTTCATCACCAAATATCAAATATCTGATTAAAAATTTTTAACTTTTTCAAAAATAATTCTATTTCCTCCTGTCAAAATTTTTTTTTTTTAATTATTTTTCATTTTATAAAACTCTATCTAAATTTTTGTGTTCATCATTTTAATCATTTAAAATAGATTTATAGTAAGCATTCAAGCTAATTATAATTAAAAAAAATTTTAAAGTAAATTATTAGCAAGGTAGAAATATAAAGTCCTGAATTTGCACTTTAAGAATTAAAATTTTAAAGAGATAATATAAAAAATTATTTAATTATTTTCACTAAAAAATTACAAAATTAATTAAAAAATGGTCTTTATTTAAAAACAATAATAAAAAATCAATTCTCCATCCTTATTTATAATATAAAACTTGATTTCTTAATAAAAGGAAATGATCGAACATAATAAAGTCATTAATTTGCTAAAGAAGGATATAGTATCACTGAAATAAGATATAAAGGAACTTAAAGGGGATATATCAGAGTTAAAAAGTTATATCGCTAACCTTAAAGATGATGTATAGGAGTTAAAAACTGATATGTCTAACCTTAAAGATGATATGTAGGAGTTAAAATTTTAATTTGCCGATATGTAATAAATAAATTGACTTTGAAGAAGATATTTCAGAATTATAATTAGATTGAAAATTATTTGAAGGTGAGTTTAGTCAAATCATCATTTCTTTTATTGTAGAACTAAATTGATAAAAACAAAGGACATTGTAAAAAGTAATTGAAGATTGAGTTAAATAATTTATGAAAATTAAAAGCCAATATTTTAAATAAGACCTAATAAAACATTTAGATCATATTATACTGCTTCAACTTAAACTTTAAAGTCATTCATTCAATCTAAAATAATGAACTGTAAAAGAATTAAGTTTTCTTAAGCAATAAATATAAGTATATACTAATATTATTTTTTAATCAAAATATACTCTATATAAAAATAAAAAAAAATAATTTTAAGAGTTTTGTATTTTATAAATATACTTTTTATCTATGAGTAAAATATTTTTTAGGCTTAATCAAAAAGTTAATCTTAACTCTCTTCAAAAGTTTAACTTTGTTAATTTATCTGAAAATAATAATAATATTTATATTTTAATGAATCAATAAAGATGTTCCAAGTTTTTGTTTTTAATTTATTTCTTCTTAAATTTTATATTTTAGATTTTTCTTTTTGAATTTGAATTTTTTTATTACATTCCTTCTTGTTCTTAATAGAAAAAACTCCCTAAAAAACAATTTAAAATGCTTATTATTCAGTGAAAAAATAATTTTTGTAAAAAATGTAATTTTTTTTAATTAAAAATAAATTAAATGGAAAAACTTAAAATTATATCAAATTTTTACAAAAACGAACAATTTAATATTTGATCTACTTTATATATTGATAACTATCTCTTTTAGATCAACTTTCAAAGTTAATCAAGTTAAGCTAGTTAATGTAATTTATATTTCAGTTGCTTTAAATATAAAACTCATTAGATTTGATATTTTTTTGAAACCAAAACCAAAAATAGAATTGAATTTTTTCAAATTTTTCGATTAGAAAAGATTCAATTTCCACAACTTAGGTGTCATTTTTCTATAAAAATTTAGATGATTGACGCACCTTTTAACATTTGACATGAAATGATATTCGTTGCCACTAATAAGTTTAAAAATAATCTAAAATAGAGTTGACGTTTATTAAATCACTACCATTGAGATACAATATTTTGGAAAATATCTATTTCTGAAATAAAATGAGAAATGTTTAATGAAATGACAGTTTGTATATAAGCTATTTATTCAAAGAAAGGTTTTTAATTTTAATATTAAATGTTTTTAATAATAATCAATCACTAAACAAAATCCTTCAAATAAATAAATTAAAAAACACAAGTAAAGTAGAAATAGATTAAATAGAAAAAATGAATAAAGAAAGTATTTTTATACTTGATTTCTTATCAGGAGGAGTTGCTGGAGCATTTTCTAAAACAGTAGCTGCTCCACTAGAAAGAATAAAACTTCTCCTTTAAACTCAATCAGAAAACCAAGCCTTATTAAGACCTTATAAAGGTATAGCAGATTGCTTCAAAAGATGTGTTAAAGAAGAGGGAATTCCATCTCTTTGGAGAGGAAATATGGTAAATATAATAAGATATTTTCCATCTTAAGCCTTAAACTTTTCCTTTAAAGAGCTCTATTCAAAAATATTTAATTTTGACTCCAACTAGTAAATGAATAAATATATTTTATGGTAATTTGTAGCTGGTGGCTTAGCAGGTTGCTCTTCTAAAGCTTTAATCTACCCATTAGATTTTGCTAGAACCCGTCTAGGAGTAGATATAGGTAATAGTAAAAAAAAACGCTAATTTAATGGCATCATTGATTGCTTAACTAAAGTATATTATCATGACGGCGTGAGAGGTCTTTATAGAGGTTTAACAGTTGGATTGGTTGGTATATTTATGTATAGAAGCCTTTATTTTGGTCTATATGATTGGGGAAAAGTGGCGTTTTTAAACTAGAGCAATAATAAGGAAAATTTATTAATTAAGAAATACCTCTTTGCTTAATGCGTGGTTATATTTAGCGAAACAATATCTTATCCTACTGATACATTAAAACGTAAAATGATGATGCAAAGCGCAAGAGGGGAAAAATTATACAAAAATAGCATAGACTGCTCAATATAGCTTTATAAATAAGGAGGTATAAAGATATTCTTTTCTGGCAATGCTTCAAATATATTCAGAAGCTTTGGCTCTTCCCTCTGTTTGGTAGTATATGATGAAATACATAGCTTCTTTTAAGAACAAAATCAAATGTACTTTTGAAAAATGGTAAAATAGTACTTTGAGTGAGTGATGTGAAATTTAAAAAAATTAAATTTTTTCATTACTACTATATTTAGCAAATATTTGTTGCTATAAAATAAAATCTAGATTATTTAAAGAACAATTAATAAAATAAAAACCCAACTTATTTAAGCTGTAGAAGGAGTCTTGCTCCCTTTAAAAAATTTAAATAGTATTTTTACTGAAAATTCGAGCTGCTCTCTTTAATAAATGAAATATTTTAAAGCAATATTTAATAAGTGTAAAACATTTAATTGAGCATTGATTAAAGTTTTAAAATAATTTAACATTAAAACATGGATTATCAGTTGTACAAACTCTATCTTAATAACCAAACTTTTAATAATAATTCAATTCACTTTATATTAATAATCAATTTAATTATGTAATGCTCTATAAAAAGTAACTTTATATTAAATTTTGAAAAAATCCATTAAATAATTGACTGTTTGTAATTATTTTTTCTCAAATTTTTATCAAGATAATTATTAATCTCAGAAAATTAAAAAAATAGAAACAATTATCATTTCTAGAAATTATTGTTTGAAAAAGTCTTAGGCAGGCATTAAACTAAATTAACATGAATTTTAATTTTATAATGTCACTAAATATATCGGTTTTTTAAATTCTTAGAGTAAAACTTTTTTATATAATAACATTTTATTTCTCTCAATTTAAAATCAAATTTCCAAAATAATCAATCCTATTTCATAAATCTTATTTTTTAAATGCTTGACTTTTAACAATTTTATTTATCTCAAAGAATATTATGACAGGAAAGATTAATAAACGCACACAAAAATATGTTCTTGAAATATTTATTGAGTAAAATAGTTATTAATGAATTGAAAAGATGGATTTTTAATATTTTTTTTTAATTTTTAAAAATTATTCTAACAAAAACAAAATTTGTTCATATTTAATATCTACCAAAAATCATTGAGTCACTTCTGATAAGAAGGAACTATTTTTCGTTTTTAAGAAGACTGTTTAATTTTTCTTCATAAAGGCTACTTGTGGAAGCTTCACAACCGACAATAATATCTGGTTTTACAAAAAGTTCATCTAATTTTTCAATAAAACTTTATAGTTTTTCCTTTTCAAAGCCTTTTTTATAAATTGCTACCATAATTAAGTTTTTATTTTAAGATTATCTGTTTTTATCAGAGTAAACAATATCTCTTTCTTATTCATTTTCAAAAAAATAATTTGCTAACTAACGCAATGCTATCTATCTGTCTTTATAATTTATCATAATATGGGGAAGAAGCAAGCCAGATAAAGATTTTTCATCTTGATTTGGTTTAATTGTGCTAATAAATCCTTTGTCATATTTAAATTCAGTGTCTTCTTTGTAAAAAATAAGAGGTACTGTATTCCCTTCTAATTTTTTACTGATTTTGGATGAATCAGAAATTTCGGCTGGGTAACTTCCAATCTTATTGATTAAATAATTTGAATTCAATTAAAAATGATAGAAATTAATGATTGATTACCTTAATTCCAGTCTTCCAAATAAACTACTGCAAATTCTTTGGTAAGAAAGGTGATGCTACATCAAGAGTTTTCTTAAAAGTAAAATAATTTTCAACATTTAAACCTATAACTTTAGCAATATCTAATGAGACTTTATAATATTTATTTGCTGTATTCAAAATTTCAGTTACAAATTGCTTTCTTTCATCATGATATGTTTACAATATCTTTTCTTAATGTTCTGGATATTTATAAATCTATTTCAATTTATGAGCTAGATTGTGTACTTCTTATAAACCAGTGTTCATGCCAAAACCTAAACAAATTTAAAAACAAGAACCATTATTTTTTTTAATTGTGTATTTTAATTATATACCTCCTGCAGGTGGAAAAGCATGTGCCGAGTCTCCAGCAAAAATTACTCTATTTTAATAGTATTTTTCAATGACTTCTGAGGAAAGCTTCCACATGCCTGTTGTTTTAATTTCTATGTCATTGATTTGATCTCTTGCTGAGGGATTTATCAAATTTTTTATCATTTCATATGCTATTTTTTCTTTTTAAAGATTATCAAGGGTAGATACATCATCATAAGGAGGGCAAGTAGGTACTTGGAGAACAAACATTCCTTCTTTTTTAGAGTGGTTAACTAAGCAAGCTATAACTTAGTTGTTGTATATGAAATGAAGCATAGCATTTTCATTTCTTTCGTTGAGAGTTTGAGCTAATTGTTTTGAATGGAAATATATATTGAAAAAGCTTTGTAAATAAGGATTTCCTACTAAGCCTATTCCTAATGAGTTTCTAACATAAGAATGTTTACCATCACAAGCAATTAAATAATCAGCCTCTATTTTTTTTAAATTTCCTTCATGGTCTTTTAAAGATATTTTAACTGAATCCTTTTCATTTTTGAAATTAAGAACTGTATGGCCTAAGTAGATATTTTCGTTTTATTTAATATTATCTTTTAAAATACTAACAAAGTGAGGTTATGGTAGATGCACATATTAAGCAAATGCATGTTCACGTAGAATTTCTTCTTGTTTTTCTTTAGGATTAGGATAGAAGTGATCATCTACATAAAATGGTTCTTTGGAATCAAATAGCCTTCTTTGGTAGCGGTAATACCTAGTTAAAAATTAGAATTTGAATAAATGTATTGAAAATAAAATGAAAAAATGGAAAGATATGGCTAATGAATAAATTTTCCTGAATGAAAATAAAATAATTCAAATAATCTACCTAAAATAATTAATATCCTCGCATTTTTAGTAAATGAGTTCATGCAATTTATTCTAATCTTGCTTACATTTTATTTCACTTAAAGTCTCCATTGATCTCAAATTCAACAAGTGAGCAGCTGGATGACTGATGAAAGATTAGTTTCTTTCAATAAGAGCATAATTAAATCCGAATTTTTCCATATACATACTAGCTGCAAGCCCTACTGGACCAGCTCCTATGATGGCTACATTTTTACGAATAATGGATGACATTCTTATGCTTTCTAGAATAAGAAATAATTAGTTCTATTTTACAAAATAAGATATTTTTTAATTTATTTTCAATAAAAATTCATTTAGAATTATTAGAATGGATTTAACCTAAAAATCTACTTAAACAAAGTTTACAAAGCTGATAAATAAATTAATAAAAATAATATAAAAATTAAATAAATTCATCACTTTCATTCAATTATAATGATTAAGCTTGCTTAGATTCATTAAATTGTAAACTAAATTCTATTTATCACCAGATATTTCTAATCAAATATTAATTAATTCATTCTATTTTATGTATGAACACATTACAACACACAAAAACAAGTAAGTGTTATTCTTTACAATTCAATTTTACAATTATTTATTTAACAAAATTTATCAGTAATTGCTTTAATAATTTTATTGGTGTTATTATTGCTATTGAATATGCGTAGGAGGTTATTGCTGATATTATGTCTATTACTATTACTAGTTCTATTATGGGTGAGAAGGAGGAGGAGGTGGAGGTAATTATTAAACATGGTGAGGAGGCTAATTTTGTAATGGAATTTAATTGTGCATAGGCTATTATTATATTTAGCCATGTTGAGGTAAAATAGGTTACTTAATTGGTTAGGGAGGTTAGTTATTTGAATGTGGTTATTGATGCATTTAGTTTTATTAATTAATAGGCTATTAGGGTTATTACTATGGCTAATATTAAGGATTAGGACCAGAAGGCTAATTCTAATGATGCTATTATTAGATTTGATGCTACTAATCATGAGGACGTTGTACTCCATTTATAGGTGTCTACTAATTTTACATTTATTATTGCTATTGTTTCTACTATTACTACTAAGCTAACATTTGCTAAATCTTAGGTTTTTTAATCTTTGAGTTATCTAATAGTTTAACTTTTCCATTCTTCATGGTGCTAATGTCAACAATCTATTCAGGAGGAAGGGTTCTGCATAGTTTAATCAGATTTTTTTCATAATCATAAACTATTTTTTTTATTTTTTGAAAGTTAGACACATTATTTAAAATTAAAAAAGTTTGATAGGAATGATATTGATTATATTTTAAAGAAATAACTTTAATTTGAAAAGTCAGTTGAATATATTATCAAACAAACTTATAAAAATATCTCAACTTAGTTCGTTTGCCATAGAAAAATAAAAAATATATCCAAAATTTTAAATTTAATAAAAAATTAATAATTTTATCAAAAGATTGAGGTTACTTATATTAAGAATATCTGAACTTGTAATGTTTTAATTCTTTCTTTTTGTATATTCCTTCCTCAATTCTAATATTATTTCATAATTCTCAACTATAAGTGCATTTATCTAATTTGTTTTTTTAATTATTTTTATATATCTATTCTATCTATTTTTTTTAATTTTACTTCATCTTTTGATTTTTACAGCTTGGGAGGATGTTACTTCACTATTTTCTTGGCCTCTTACAACAATTCTTCATGAGATAATTTTGGCATCTTTTAAGTCTTTGTCAATTCTTCTTAAGCAACAGGGATATTTTATGAAGAACTATTTTAAATATTGCTAATTGGTGGTGCTGGAGTTTACTAAATTGGAGCTGGCTATCCTTACTAGTATTAATAATTATGCTATGGCTAACTATTTTAAGATGGCTATGGTACGTTTGAATTATAGGGCATCTAGGGCTACTATTATGGATTTTGTACCTATTACTATTATTAAATCTGTTGTTGGGGATGTTCAATCATTTGTGATGAAGGAGGAATATTAAATTAATTTTTTTAAGTAATATTTTGTTAATTAAATAATAAACAACAATAAAAAGATCTCCCGCTTTTATCAAATTATACAAATTTATTTATTAACAAAAAAACAAAGAAATTTCAACTCATTTTTATGAAAATTATTTTTTTTACACAAAAAACATAAATAAATTATTTGAATTAGAAATTATTAACTATTCAACAAATAATTTTAAATATTCTTTCATTTTGCTCCCTTCATATATCTTAAATATTTCTTTCCTTTATTTGAGTTTAAGAAATCTTCCTTTCTCTTTTCATAAGCTTCCATCTACTCTTTCACATATAAAGCATGATTTTCTTTAATCCATAACTTTTTCTCAAGTAATTCTTCTTTGGTTTCTTCATCCAATCCCTTAAGATATTATTATGTTTTTGTTATTTCATTTTTAAAAAATACTAATTTACCTCCCATCTTTACTATTTAATTTTCAGTAGTTTCATAGTTAAAATTTCTTGGTCTGCATGTGTATATTCTTTCTTTTGTATTTTATACCTAACAACCCATCTTATTAAAAAAAATAAATGCTCTATCTTCTTCATATTTATGCCTATTTTACCTTATTTTTTTATATAAATACATGAAGACACTTACAGGAAGTAAGGCTACTCTAATAATAAGAATTTCTTAAAGCTTAATTTTTGATTGCCCTCCTTATATTACTATTTTTTACAATAATTCCTATTTTATTTCTTCCTTTTTCTATTATAAATATAAAATTTAGAGGAAAGTTGAGATAGAGATATTTTTACTCTTGAAGGTTATTCTCTGTGCAATTAGTTTACATCTTATTTAAATTTGTCTGTTCTTTACACACTTCTTATAGCAGTCTCATAAGCATTGTTTCTTGCCAAATATTAGAAAAAAGACAAAAAGAGTAAAGTGCAAATAATAACTACAAAGGGATTAGTTTAAGGAGCATAAACTGCTTTATAATAATTATAATAATGATAATATTCTCCTTTAGAGGGGTTTGCTAAAAAGCTATTATAACTATCTCTAACATTTTCATCTTTCAACACTTCATATGCCTTAGTAATCAACCTAATTAAAACAAATTTAATTCTCTATAAAAGAAAACAAATCCTATTTACTAATATTAAGCATGTGTATCAATACCTTTATGAATGTTCTTATCAGGATGATATTCTTTTGATAACTTCCTAAAAGCTTATCTTACTTCTTCAGGAGTAGCTGAACTATTTTTTGGATTTTTATAAACATCTTAATAAAACCAAAACTAAAAGATATATATTTACCTTGTAATACCCAGAATATCATAACAGTTCTTGTCTCCACAATATATATTGGCTACTCCACTGATAACTAACTTAAGCTAAATTGCGCTGATAGCTACTAAAAAAAGAATTTTCATTTATGAAACTAAAATTAATTTTAGTTAAATTAATCGATAAAAATTAAAAATTTATATATTAAATAAACCATCAGAAGTAAACATAAAAGTCAAAGATATTTTCGATCAAATTATTTACAAAAACTTAATTAAACTCATAAAAAAACAACACATAAATATTACTTAAATTTACTAATTTACTAATAAAAAACAATTTACTAATCATTTTTTATTTATTTGTTAAATTTTATCAATTTAAAATGAATTTAATCAAAATTTATTCTTCTTCATCAATAAAAATTTAACTTAGAAGGACCTATCAAATATCCTTTTCTTCTCTAACTCCTTCTTAGGATAGTTTAGCAAATATAATCTCATACCCATTCTACTCTAATTCCTATAAAATAAATTCATTTTAATTAGCTGAAATTCTAAATAAAAATGTTTACTTAAATGAATTCTCTTTCTTTTGCTTGGTTATAAGTTTCTGGTACAAATGCAACACAATTACCTCCTTGACCAGCTCCTGTAATTTTAGCAGCTACTTCATATTTCATACATATGCTATTATTTTAGTTAATAAAAACATTGCTAATAATGATAAAAAGGATTAAGATACCTCATAATATTCTCAATTGAACTATGGCTTACATCTAGAAGTCTCAATAAACTTTAGTTCATTCTTATGAGATTTTCAAATTTATTTTGATCAAAAGGAGTTTGATTAAATACTTTGATAATATTATCTGTAATTTGTCCAATCATATCTATAGATTATTTACCTATGGTTCCTATAGATTCATCATCATATATTTCTCTTACTCTACCAACAGCTTTTTTTGTGCTTTTTTCAACCTAACTATCAATCAAAAATATCTTGTATGGGAGTTTATTTATCTCTAAACTATGTGTATGATTTTTATTGAAAACCAGTAAATTTCCATATGTTGCAATATAGTTATCTATTCCTGATGGAGTTCCATGATAAATTTTTTCAAAGGAAAAAGCTATTTAGTTTACAAACTTTTAAAATCCTTCATTTAATTCCTTTACACTTAGTGCATGCATAAACATTTTCTGATATAAAAAAATTGTTGAAAAAATAAGAAAAAAATTTTTAATGCAATTTAATTTACTGTTAAGGATGCAGAAAGAGCTGTAAAGTAGCTTGCAGAAGAACCCAGTCCCTTTGAGATAGGTAGAGTAGAGTGCAAATTAATTTTAATTACATAATTTTGAATAATTTTTTAATTAAAAACATTGAGAGTTTCTTCAATGCTTTTATCACTCCCATAGATTTGTATAAAAACACATAAAAATAAGTAAGATAATATGAGATCTTTTTCTTCTACCTATGAAAATTACTTTTATAAACTAGAAAACTCTATTTCTTCCTTCTAAGAAAGGAGGTATTCAAGAATAGATTTAAGCTAAATATCTGTCTTTAAAATAAGTTTTGTTTTCATAAAGGTTAATTTGTAAAATTATGTTTACTATCTGGATTAAGCTTTTTGTGTCTTAATTATTTTCAATTATGAAAGTGTGATCATTAGATGAATCATTCTACTTTTTACTAAGAGTCAATTTGCAAAAAGTTCTCAAATCCAAAGCCATAACTAAAGCATTTTTATAGTAGACAACAGAGTGTTCCCCACTTATAATAGTTTTACCTGGTGCTGAGAAATAAAATGTTAAATCTTAATTGTCTTCCATTTTCTAATTTATGATATTATATTTTTACACTTTAAATTGAAATTTTTAATAATATTTTTAAAGCTTATTAGGATATTATCTAAACAAATTATTAACTATTCAAAATATTATTTTCTCAATTTTATTCATTTTTATCAAATATTTACTTTGTTTTGTTCACATTTTTAATTCAACAAATAAATTTTGCTTTAAAACTTTTTATAATTCTAAATATTTTCGAAAACATACTTGATAATATTAACAATAAAGATGGATAAAGTAAAAGAATAAAGGACATTAGATATAATTGCATTTATAGTAATTGTAAAGCTATTTGCAGTATTAAAAAAATATTCAATGCCCTTTTTAATAAATATTTAGATACTGCTAAATCCTTCATAAATAAACAAGAAATTTATTTATTAATGAAAACTGCTTGTAATAAAAAATTATCTTCAATTAATCTTCTAAATAATTTCAAGAAGAAAAAGAAAAATCTTTAAATTACATAAAAAAAATCATTAAAAGGTATATAAAAAATAAGTAAAAATGGCTCGTTTGTGGTGGACATTGGACCCTTCTAAATACTACTTAAAGTAAACTTCTACTGGTGGCAGAAATGAAATTTTTTTCACCGTTATTGGTAATAACTAATTCAAATTATAAATAGATCAAAATAGCATTTTGTTATGGAAATTGGTCCTATTGTTTATTATTTGCATTCTTAATCATGTTGTATTTATGCTGAATGTTATTTAAAAATATTAGGTGTTGCTGCTGCTTACTTGTATTTTGGAAATAAAAGATGTGAGCATTACTGGAGAAGATAAATCGATAACTGCCAATAATGGAGCAGAGCATAAAATAGCTAAGGCGACAATTTAAATGTTAAGCAATACATTTGAAAGATTAACATTTTAATGAAGCTAAAGCAATATCTTAATTAATGACAAAATGATGAATCATTAATAGATATAAATGTTAGTATAACTAAATAAGGTATATAACATCTTATAATTAGAAGAATAAATACATCTTTGAGAAATATGTATGATGAATTTATCTTATGATTCTATTTGTGTATGCTTCTTATAACTATTACTCACATCAATTCATTCCATCTTCAATAATCTCAAAATTTTAAATATATAAATAACAAGCTAAAAGGATTTATTTTTCAGTTCACTTATAAAATTTTTATTCTTGAAAGACAAATTAGATAATTCTTTCCTTTTAAGAAATTTTTAGAAAACTGATTTAAACAAGCCATACAATAAATAAAATCTTTTATACCCTTTTGATATCAAAAAAATATCTACGTTTTGTGAATAGAATTAATATGATAGTTAAGAAATAATCAAAAATTATATTTACGAAAAACAAAAAAACATATAAATACTAATATCATTTTATTCTTCACAAATTTTTTTACAAATTTTCTAGTTAAACCAACTCAATTATTAAAGAATAAGTAATTTAAAGTAACAAAAAAATAAACTATTTTATTTAAATTCTATATCAATAAATCAATAAACTTTAATAAATCACCTTCACATTCAACTGTTTTGTTAATTAATATTTTCAAATGAACCAAGATCATGTTATCCTTGACAATAAGCCATTTTAAAATTTAGGCTATTAACTATGATTAGAAATAATTTAATAAATTTAAAAGATAAATCAACAAAAAAATTTAAAAATAAGTGATTGAACTTTTTACAATATTAGAGAATATAAGTAAGACAAAAGATAACCATCAATAATTGTTAATTTTATTTAATTTGATTTAAGATATAATTAAAAAATCAATTTTTAACAAAAATAATGACTGATAGAATTTCAATTGAATAATTTTTTAAGTAGAAAATTTAAGTGATAATAATTAAAGAAGATTAAAAATTAAACATTTTTATTTTTTTTGAAATTAATAACTCAATAAACTTGAAACAAAAATATTAACTTTCATATATTTTTAATTCAAACAGATTCATTTTTAATGGGGTACTCTAAGTTAAGGTAATCAGCAATAGCACGCTCTTTTATTAAGCTATGTTGTAAATCTAATTTAATTTTACTTAGAGACTTTTTATTTAACCAATTGCAGAAATCAACCATCAAATAAACAGCAAAGTTTTGATCGAAATTAGGAACATATTTTGGTAAATATTTCAAAATGAAAAATTCGGCAACTATGCAAATATATTAAGGAGGTTCTATTTATGTAAAAAATGTATTCTTTGAAGTATTAGTATTATTAGCTATGTTGTTGCTGCTATTGACATTAGATTAATTATTGCCGTTATTTTAGCTATTATTAATAATGTTGCTGTTTCCATTAATATTACTAGTATTATTGTTTCCATTAAGAATGTCTTTATTACTGGCTTAAGGACTGCTTTCTTCTTAATCATCTTGTCTCTTAAGAATGATTTCAATATTTGAATTTAAATTTCTCTTTTTAAAATCTTCAATAATAACATATCCAAAGTCATTCAGGCATTCCCTAAGTGCTCTGAAAAAGATGCAAATAGTTCTATAAAGTCTTTAATTGACTAAATTACATAGACACCATAAATATATACTCATCACATAATCTATAGGGGTATCCTAGTTAATTTCTTCTCTAAATGACTTTGAGTGAATTTTTTTAATAATTTAACAGAGAGGATGATACTCAACCTTTAAATTGTTGCAGTTTTTATATGTAGGGAAACAGCTCTAAAATTCTTCGCAAACGCCTTTTCCATCTTTAATGTATTCTAATATTTTTAAATCACTTGCTTGGACCATTTTCTAGTATATGGCAGTCATATCATCAACTTTTTTTTCCTTAGCTTCTTCATTTTTCATTATTGGTTCATCCTTTTAAATAACAAAAATTGTTTGAAAAATTAAATTTTTTCAAAGAAAGCATTTCTAAGATTATTTGAACAAAAAATAAATAGGATTTTATTTTTTAGTAATTGTTTTGCTTTCAACCAATATTTAAAATAATACATTGTTTCTTCTGGGACGACCTCTTCTATTATTGTTGCAAGCAGAATTTAAAGTACCTTCAGGCATTTTACCATCATGCTTTGTCTTGATATGAGTATAAAGGGCAGGATATGAAAGATATGATTTACCACAACCGCAATGATAATCTCTCTTATGATCTTTTTTCGATTTACGATTACCCTCACTTTTGTTAAATGTGCTTACACCGAATTCAGAAGGATTCTCAGTGTGATCATCTTTATTTGCATTTTTTTAATCTTTATTGGTGTTTTTATCCTCAAGATTCTAAGCTTTCTACAAATCTTATTTCACTTTGTAAAACTCATTTATTGATTCTGATGGAACATCATTAATGCTAAAATTTGTACTCATCTCAACTTGTTTGATAGGTTCTAAATAAAATTGTCTTAATACTTATTCTAGTTTGTGATATTTGGCTTTTATTTAAAATGTTTTATTTATTCTAATTTATTCTTCAAATAGCTAATAAACTAATACTACTTTTATATTTTACAAGCTTTAATGAAAACTTAAATTTATCTTTTCTTTTAATACTTGTAATCTTCACAAAAATTAACTAAAAATTAATTATGTCTAGTCTGCATTCAATGAGTATTTATAATGCTTTAGTCTCTCTAATTTTTAAAAATTTTAAATTACAAACAAAAGCCTAGCAATCTCTTATAATAATTAAATATAATCAAATTTTCTATCTTTCTTTTGAAAAAATTAAAATATTTTTTTCTAAAATATAAAACAAAAACAATGTTTGTAAACATTTAGCGGGCTTTCAAAAGCAGTTCTTACTTTCATAAATTAAATTAATCACTGAATTTCAAAATTAAATCAAGCACATTATTTAACAAATTAATTTTTTAATTAATTTTTTAAAATAAAATTGTCTAAAATTTCAAAGAATTTTTTTTAGATAAAAAGAAACTTTCTTGATATTTTTTTTTAATCTACCATTTCATCATTTTAAATTATTTAGTAGCCAGAAATTTGATAAAGGGATGGATTGGTTTTCAGTAGTGACATGATCTTTAAATATGAAAGTAAATTTTATTTTAAGAAATTTTTAGAAGGACTAGAGTCGAATAATGTTAAGTATAAATTCTTTCCTATTTTAAAGTGTAAACAAATAAAGCTGATATTTGTATGGATATCTCAAAGCTCTTCAAATTCAAATTAACTGATAGTAAACATTATGAAAAAATAGATAGTTTTTTTGCAATATTGAATATTGTGAATAAAATAACCTACATTTCTTAAATTTATGATCTGATGTTAGATGTTAGAAAACACGATGAGCAAATGATTGTTAATTGTATTAAAATTATTAAAATAAGTAGAGTAATGATAAACATACAATATAAAATTTTATTAAATGTAAAGTAATAATTTTAGTCGTTTATTTTTGATTTTGAGTAAAATAGGATTTTACATAATTAAATAAATGATTTGTTTATAGACAGATTTCATACAGTGTGTACATAATTTAAATAACTTTATTTTGTTATCCTCAAAAGAGGTATATTTGAATTTTCATTAACAAATGTGATTAATCTTCTTCTTTTAACTAGGGTTAAGGCAGATTGTATATTGTCTGTTTGAAAAAAATTTAATAAATGATATTTTTTGAATTTGTAAATTTTACTTTATAAAAGTTAAAGATAAATCAAAAGGTTAAGTATTATGGTAGGAATTTGAGCAGAAGGTGAGTTTATTTATATGTTTAGCTTAGATAAAATATTATTTAAGGTAGTTTGAGCCTTTTAAATTTCATTATTTTTAAGGTACAAAGCAACAGTATTTAATCCAAATGATATAGCTGCATTAGAGAAACTTATTTCTGATTTATTGACACCTGATATATTTCTATGCAGTATATCTACTGAATCCAAAAAGTTGGTATCAGTATTTATCAATTTTATTGCCTAAATTTTAACATGAATTAAAATAAAAATATAAATGATTTTAAATATACCTCGTCAGGTTGATTAAGATTCATATAGCATTCTAATTAATAATTTATACAGCATGATTTATTTTGAACAGTCGTATAGTCTAATTTATATGCTTTTTGGCTGTAAAAAAGAGCCTAATTATATTCTTATCTGCAAAGATGAGTATAAGCCTAGTTTAACATAAGAGAATATTAAGACATCAATAAAATAGTAAGTAATTATTTACAATAAAAGTGAGAAGAGATTGATGCATTCGAAGTCTTTAGGAAAAAATAGAATCTTTTAAATTTAATTATTACCTTTTATTTTTATTAATAATTAATTTATAAATTTTTTATGTTGAAAATAATTTAAAATTTACTATTCAGTTAAATCTTCATTTGAAGAAGTCTTTTTATCACCTTAATATTATTCATTAAAAAAAATTAATTATTATAAATATTTAATCTCTTTTGATTACTATCAACATAAATAAAGTATTTTGTATCATTCTTGATTTAAGTATTAATATTTTCTATTTATCCTTCGATTAAGTTTAGGGAGTTTTTAAAGCATCTATTTTTTTAATAAGCAAATTTTAAATTAAAAATGATTATTTATTGAATTAAATACTTTAAGGCTAAGTCTAATTTTTCTTAGAGCTGCTTATCAATATAATATATCTTATTTTATGGCTTGTTTCTTTAGAATGCTTGTATGCGTGCTTCATCACTGTCGTTATCATTTTATAAGCAGATCACTTTATCTTAATTGCATAAAGAATATCTTTTAAAATAATTCTTTGAGGTGTGTTCATCTGGTGTTGCATCTTCTTTCAAGTTTGTCTTGCTGTTCTTTCTCATAACCTGATGGACATCAGTCTAATATGAGTATTTTATATCTTGTGTATCAAATTAATCCATATATATGCCACATTCGCTCTTTATTACAAAATATATGTCAATCTATCATAAGCATCGTGCAGCTGAAGTAGCTAATAAGGATAGATGTTAATTAATTTTAACATTTTATTAACAATGAAGAAGAATAAAGTTTATTCACGCTCATGATTTTTAATTTAATTTTTTTGTTTGTTTATTTGTTTAAGAGTTAATTTATATTTTTAAATTTAAATTATAATCCTCAATGTTAAAAGAAAGATAAAGAAGAGAGAAGTAATTAAGTAGGTTGAAGGTACATTTGTGAAGTTTTTGGTAAGAATTTCATGATATTAACAGATCTAAATTTCTCCAAGCCTGTACCAAATGCTGTAGCTAGAAGTTCTTTGCTCAGATGCTTAGCTTAGATAATAGTATGCTTTGTCATATTTTTTCATTTCATAAAGTGCCTATTTTTTTAATTAATAAAAATAATAAATAACTGTCCATCCATCAACTAAAGATAGAGAATACTAATCCTAGATTATAATAAAGGTGATTCATTTTAGATTGTATATTTTTTTCTAGCAATTAGATTTATCTAACATTGTTAGGGAATAAATCTTATTTTTTAGAATTTGATTTATTGCTAAAATCATGTGCTAATTATATTGCCTTATTAAAATATAGGACTGCCATTGAACTCTTTTTCATCCTTAAGTGAGCACATCCAATATTATTTAATTAAAACACCTAGTAAATTTAGAAATACTTGTAGTACTCATCAGAATTAGCTAGTAGTTGTGAATCTAAAACACATGTAGGTGATATTAATTTAAATACTTTCTAGAAATTCTATTCATAATATGCCTTTATTTTATATAAATAACTTTGAGCTTATGCATATAAATGTCTAATTGCTTACAATTTGAGCTTTTGTATAATTAAATAGAGAAAGAGCATGTAAGTGAATTATTGAGCAAAGTTTAGGGTGATAAGAAGGAGATGTATCATTATTTGTATTTAACACTGTAACAAATTTAATAAGAGATTTTTGGCTCTATTTAATGTGCTTTCTAGCCATTTTATGATCACCTAACTAGGCTGATAATTATGCTTTAATCATTCCTAAATAAAATTGCTATTCATATTTGCAAGTATTATCTGGATATTCAAGGCTATGAATTTGATTACCTAAAATAACTGAAACATAGTAGCTTCTATTTTATAATATATGATTATATTCAATAAACCAGTTAACCTATTTCTATTCATTAAATTTACTTTTGCTTTTTTGAGTCTTTGGAATCTTTTACATCTCTAAGATATTTTTAAACTTTAAAAGTATTTAAGATTTATATCACAAGAGTAAAATGCTTTTATTATAAAGCTAATTCCTATTAATTAATTGAGAAATAAAATGCGGATTTAATAAAAGCTTTTTTAATAAAATAAAAAGCTTTTTACTAATAAAAGAAGTTTAGCTTTGACAATTACAAAATTATCTTCTTCTTTTTTATCTTTATAAATTTTAAGTAAAACATCAAAAGCCTTTTCAAACTTCCCAATATTAAGTAAAATAACAGAGTAATTGTATCTTAATATCGTATCATCCTCCTTCTGTTTGATATAATTTATATTTAGAACAACTTAAAACAAATCTTCTACTTAATTAGACAAAATTTTATTTCTTTTAAAACCAAATTAATTGTTTTAAAATGCAAAAACTTTTATGAAAATATTACTTTTGAGTTATTAGCCAATTCATCATCATTCAAAGCTTATTTAGTTGATACTTTATGTTTTTATAAAAAGTAGATGTTAATATATATCTTAATTCTATTTAACAAATATTAAATCAAATTGCTCAAAACTTTAAAATATTCTTCTAACTAAAACCCAAATTCTAATCTCTAACGAATATTTTTTTCAAGAAATATCTTCATTTTTAGAAATTTAATTCAAATTAAAACATTCTAAAGAAGTTTTGCCAGTTTTTGCTATTTTGATAATTACTTTTTTTATTATTTTTATTGGTAGCGGATACTTGTTTTTCTTTCTCACTAACTTTCATCATGTCTAAAATGAGCTCGTCTAATAAAAAAGCAATAAAAAAATAATTAGTATATCAAGTAACTCTAATTCAAGTAGATAATCTTAATAGAATATGAATTATCAACTATTTCTATATTACGCAGCTGAGATAATAATTGAGAATCACTCATTTTGCCATCTAATTTTGAATATTGGCAAAATAAAATATTTTCTTGTACTCTAATGCATTGAGACTCATTTTACTATTACTTCAAATTCTTAACTTTTTGCATCTTCCTATATTTATTTTTTATATTTTTTTTAAAATCTTGTTTTCATTTTACTATTTCAATGCATTTTAGAAAATTCAAAAAAAATGTTTAGATGTCATGTTAAGATGCTGACTCTGTTTGTTATTTTATATAATTTTTTTGCTAAAACACTTTAATGAATTTCCTTTATTGCTTAAAGCTTTATTACGCTAATGCACTATCGAATTCACCATTTTGATAGTGATCATATGCCTAAATTGCTAAAGATTGTGACGATTCTACTTCCAACTCTTTTTACATGTATTTCTCTTAATAATATGCTTTTTTTTTCCTTTTTGTATTTTTTAATTTAAATACTTTATATAATAAAATCTCTTGATTAATTTTTTCTCTTCTTTCTCCTTTTTATCTTTTTACTTATTCTTAATAATAATGAATTAAAATATACAATTCTAATTTAATAAATTTAGTTAATTCAAAAACTATATCCTAAACAATTGCAAGACACTTCTAATTTTCATACATTTTATTCATTTTTATTTCTTTTTGACCAAATCAATAAATCTTGCTCTTAAAGTATTTTAAAATAACTCTTCACCAACTATATCTTCAAAGTAATTATTAATAAATAAATTTTACTTCTATAAATAAAAGATTTACATACTTTATTTATTAATCAAAAGTAGATCTAAAATTTTTGTTATGATTCATCAAAAATTATGTTTTAAATAAATAGATGCTAAATAGATAATATATTATATTATTATTTAGCTAAACTCATAAATCTCTGGGATAGTATTTATTGTATCTGATTTTTATGTAAATTTCTTAAAGGTTAAATAGGTTTTATCACTTTTTCTACAATTAGATATTTTCCAATAATTAATTATTTCGAATTCTATATTTTATTTAAGTTTGTCAAATTTCTAAAGTGGAAAAAATAATTTAAGGATATATTTCTACTTGCAATATTCTATTTTACTTAAACAAATATTATCTTTAAAAAGAAAATATTCTAAAATTATTTGAATTATTAAAACATTGTAATATTGTGAATTAAATTTAATTTTGATACAAAATTAGAAAATTATTCATTTTTTTTCTTGGATCAAATAAATTAAAATTCTCTCAAAGAGTAGAAATAATGATATTTGCAAATTATTTCTACTATGAATATCTAGTTATCTTTTTCATAAAAAATTTTTATAATTTTTAAACTGATTTAATAGAAAAGGATTGTTTAAATAAAAATTTTGAATCAGAAGAATTCCAAAAAAGAAAGATGATTAGACATTTATATAAATAGAAATTCTACTATAATAAATAAATTTTATAATTCTGCTAATTAATTTCTTAGTTTTGTCAATCAACATATTATTCTCTTCCATCTAAATACTTAACCATGTAAGGACCTTCAAGGTGGTAACCAAGTTTTCTGTAATAGTGACGAGTACCAACACCAGCAATAACAGCCAACTTATATGAACCATGCTCATCTCTTGCAATTCTTTCAGCTTCTTCCATAAGCATAGTACCATAACCCTATTTTTTTAAAAAAGATTATAATTTAAAGTCAGATTTTATTAAAAAGATACTTGATGTTAGAATTTTTAAGGATTTCTGGAGTGAATAGGAACAATAGAACCATATACGTGAAGTTCTCTGACCATTGAGCAACTAATTATAAAATAAATTAGAATATACTTAAATTAAAAATAATTTTAATACTTTCCAGTTAATTCAGGTCTAAATGTTGAGGCACCACATTTTCTGAGTCTGAGTAAACCTACCAAAGTATCTTAAATAGGATCTTCATATGCAAGGAACGATTCCCAACCATCGTTTGCAAAATAATCTCTTCGAATAAATTCTATTTGCTCAGGCTTAATTTTGAAGTGAACTTCCTTAATACCAACTTCACGAGTTCTTACATCTCTGCAAGGAATATTCATATCTCTCATTTTTTGTAAAGCCAATTCTCTTAAATTACCATTATCAACACCACTTGTAACAAGAGGCATAGGAATATCTCTTTGAATTCTGTAGACTCTAGTCCAGGGAGGAACTAAGGCCAATAATTTAGCAACAATTTCAACAAGTGCATCTAATTTAATAAAATTCAAGTTATTAATACCCTAAAAAATCTTTAATCCCATAATTATTTTATCAATAAAAACCAATCGAAAACTACAAAGTTTAACTTAAATCAATAAACAAAATTTACTTGGATTGTAATTTCTATATTTGCCATTTTTCCAAAGTTCATATAAACCTGTACCACGAATTACCAAAGTAGGGTAAATTTTCAAACCATCAGTACGGAAGTCGGGATTTTCGAAGAATTCTTTGAATGATTCAAGATCTCTTTCAATACCTTTAAATTAGAATTGCTTATTTCTATTTGAAATATTTTTTGGTAAAATTTACCCATATTAGGAAGATCAGGCATTAAATGTGAAACAACCTTAAAACCAGCATCCTTGGAGAGTCTGAAGCATTTTTTAACCGCTTCAATTGTGTGTCCTCTATTAGTATCTCTTGCAACATCTTCATAAATTGATTAGACACCAACCTCAATACGGGTACAACCATATAAAAGCATATCAGATAAATGAGGTTAATAACAGAAATCAGGTCTTGTTTCAATAGTAATACCAATACATTTAGCTCTACTTTCATCAGAAAACTTGATGGCTTCAGCAACATTGTGAGATCTGTGACCACTCAATGCATCATGTAAATTACGAATGAAATAATCTCTATAACTAGCATCTAATGACATAAATGTACCACCCATAATAATGAATTCTACTTTATCAACATCATGGCCTAATTTCTTTAATTATTCTACACGATCTCTGGTTTAGATGTAGGGGTTGTATCTAAAAATATATTTTAAAGTTAAATTAGCCTAATAATCTATAAATTAAATTCATATAAGATAAATAGTTCATCCTTCCTTCTACTTTTATAATCCAATCCATAAAATTAAGAAATTTCTTGGGATTAATCTGAAATCTCTTTCTTAACAAAAATTGTTTGCAACATAGACACAATAATTTTGATTGAATAGCAAATAAGAATCGTTTATTTACCTAGCTCTAATAGCTCTCATAGAAGTAGGTTCATAACCAGTGTAACTCTATGTTGAATATTCAAAATCAGAGTCAGGACCCTTTTAAATAATACATTTTATTTTAAATAACCCAGTTTTAATACTTGCTAAACACTTGAAAACTCATCTATGTATCTTAATTAATAATCACTAATGTGTTTAGCTTTTTGTTGTTTAAGAATTTATATTTACTCCTGGACAGTAAACGCAAATATTTCCTGTAGTGGCTATATGAGGACATCTATGGGGCTTGCACATAACTGCAACAACAGCAATACCACTTGCAGTTCTAACTGGTTTTACTTTCAAAATAGGAATCAAAGTATTCTTATATTTTTCAGGAATGGCAGCAATAATATCAACAATCTTAGGAGTACCGCTTAATTTATTCTTTCTTGATAACTCACTCTTAACCTATTTTATTTAAACATTTTCTACATCTTATTGATTTGAATCTAGCCTTTATTCATATTTAAGCAAAATCTTGAATTGATTAAATTACCTTGGTTAGATTAATTTTTTCATTTTTTTCGTATGCATTGATTAATTCAGAAACAATTTCTGAAATAGTCTTTAAAACTGCTACTGGATCATCACCGCTAATTTTACCAGACTTCTTCTACTTTTCAACAGTAGTCTATTTTTCAACTTTATCTTTGTGAGGCATTTCTAAATGATTATCTATTAATTATATTCTAAGTATTAATACTATATTTACTATAAATAAATCCGCTTAACAAAAGTGATGAATTTAATAATCAGATCAAACCAATTATTTATTAATTTCTTATCGATTTATGTTTCTTTAATTTTAGTATATCCTTATTTTATATGTATAATCTCATATACTTTAAATATCCAATGATCAAGTAATATTAATTGCATGCCCTACATTGTTATTTGATTTATTATATTGACTAATAGACGATATAATAAAATTGTGATTATTGCAATTCTAATTCAATATTCACTTTAAAACATCTTCACATATTTTACAAAAGAGAAAGAATTATTATTACATATTTCATAATTTATTGCCTACTTATTTTGTCTCTTTATAAAATATTTATACAAAAAAGGAAAAAATTTTTTAAAACTTTAAAAATCCATTTCATATCAACTCAATAAATATAAAAAAGAATACTCCTTTCTTTCACTTTATAATCTGCATATAATTTATAAACTAACTCATTTTTAAAATATCATTAAAAGGATAACATAGATTTAAAAAATAAATTTATTGTAAGATATTAAAAATCTCTATTTGTAAAAACAACTTGTTGCGTTTAGTAAAATTCTTTGAAATTTCTTAATTCAAATTCAAAGACCTATTGTTTGATAATGATATTTTTTATATTTTAAGGTTGTTCACACATTTATATTTACTATTGTAGAATGAAGCTTTTTTGATACATTTTATCAAAAATGAAAAAAATTTAAATTAATAATAGTATTTCAATTAAAAACTTTAAATAAGCTATTTTAAAAATGAATTGATTGATTAGTACAACATTAGATTATTTCATTTAAAATTTAAAAAAGTCAAACAATTTAGATAAAAGAATACAGCACATCTAAAATACCACCAAAAAGCTATGTAAGATACTGAAAATCTCTAAATCTAAAAACCAAAAACTAAATGAGATTCTTAAAATTAAAATTTGAATCAAAAACTTTTTAATATTTAAAGCTTGTTTTTTAAGAGCTATCAATCAATATACATTTCATAATCATATTTTACTAAGTGTATGTCAATTTTATAGTAGATAAAGAAAATTAACCAAAAATAAATAGATAAAATTAATTTTAATTATAATTTTTAAGGAGCTTTATTTTGAATTATAAAATTTAATTGAGAAGGTAGGCAAATTAATAAATAATAAATGATTCATATAGCTTCAGATTCAGCTTAATCTACAGATTTCTAATCTTCATTTATAAAATCCTCAAATTGGTGATTTATTGAGGTATTAAATACACTTTTTATATCTGTATTTTTATTTTATTTAGTTTTATCTGAATAATCGTCGTTTATGATAGGTATACTCAGATTTTAAATATTTCTTTGAGTATAATGAGTTACATGGGCTTCATACTTATCTGTTTCTTTAATTACACTTAGACTTTTAAGTTATCCATCAGATTTTTATTTCATTAAACTTAAATTAATAAATTTTTATTTGTTTTCATTTTAATCTGTAGAAAATGCTGATTTTTCAAAGTAAGAATTTTCGTTATTTCTTTAATCCTATTTAATGTTGTTTTATAAATTTTCATTATCAGATGTTTATGCAAATTATTTCAAATCTTTATCAGGTACTTCTTAAAATTTTGAATAAACAATAGAAGTATTTTAATTAATTTATTTATCATCTTCTTGGCAATAATTTTAAATTAATGATATATTTTTATTATTTTGAGTGACATTTACTGATCTAAAAGAGCTGTTTGCTTCATTAAATTTATCAATTTTAGATTATGATACAACACTATCATCTTAATCATATAAACTTTTGTTTCTTGGAAAGTTTAAGTTTGCTATTTGTGATTGTGAGAAATCTAAATGTTTTCTTTATTCTATTTTAATTACATCCTTAAAATTAAATAAAGGCATTTTATTTTTGTTGCACAGCATAAAAAAATTAGACCAATCCTTTCTATTATAAAAAAGAATTAAAATTTATTATTTCAAAATTTAATTGAGTATTTATTAATGTTTTACCTTTAATGAATAGTTTACTTATTACCATATTTCATGTATTCTTTAGTTGTTTAGCTGGTTAAAACTAAGTAAATGTGGAATATAAATAAGTTAACTGTAAAAAGAGAGGCAATAAATAAATATATAATAGCTATAAAACTAGGTATATTTGATGCAATACTTCCTCCAATATCATCTTCTCCAAATATCAAAATTGAATTTACCACAATAGAAAAAACTAAACCAGCATTAAGCCATAATATAAAAAAAAAGAATGTCCTTTTTAATAAATAAAATGAGTTAAATAAAATAGGTTTGCTATATTTTTAAAATACCTATAATTCCTTTTTGCTATGCATATATTTAGCCATGGACAATGATGATCTAAAATTTCATAACAGCAATCACAAATAGGGCAATGACTGGACCTAGGAGGCCTATAAATTTAACCTTTTTTAAAATTTTATTATCATAAACATGTTAAAGTATTTCATAATTATTATTTACATGTTTCACAATATTTTATACTTTCTAAGAATCTTCCAGTTGCGACTAGTGATTATCTATCAGGAAAGATCTAAATATATTTTTAAAATAAATAAAAATTTTATTTCATTTGTTTAGGAATTAATTTAGGCTGACTTTTTAAGGTATTAAGATTTCATCTGTTTTATTTTTTATCTATTTTTAACCACAAAAAGGTAAATGAAAATATTATTGTATTTTACCCTTCTTAGTATCAATTAATGGTTATTATTTTCTGATATCAGAAATTTTATATTTAAATACAAACTACCTATCCTTTGATAGTTAAGAAGGCAAAATCTTTGTAAATAGTAAAAAAAATACTTTTGAAGGTATAATTCCAGGATTTATAAATAACAATCTGAAATAATTGAAATAGCACATAATTATAACAGCTATATAAATAAATAGTGTACTATATATTCCTTTTTAGACATCAACCTATATTTTATTGAAAATAACGGATAAAGGGTTTGGAAAGATAAAAATAATTTACTCTTATAGGATAGCTAAATGTGATAACCACAGGTATTAGTATCAAAAAAAAGCAGGATATTGGCTAGGAATATTTTTTTGATTAGCAAATCAGGTTAGCTTTACAAAAAATATTAAACCTAGCAGCATATAATTAGCTCATTTAAACTAATAAAAAAGGAGCAACTATTTACTAAATTATCAAAAATATAGAATACTTAGCTGTTTATATTTTCCTAATAATTTACTTACTGAAGGTCCTCTTAAGTTGTCCATTTTAGAGTTATTAATAGTTTACTCTAAATAACTTTTTATTTAATTTTTTTGTTCATTTTCTAAAACTATCAAGTCATCCTACCTTGATTTTAGTTTATTTTATTAATTATCATCATAGAAATTTTAGGCAAGCGTAGCCTATTTTAAAGGAAATATGCGGTTATTTTTTCCCATAGTAAAATAATAAAATCTAAGATGTTTATTTAAAATAATTTATAAAATTTAAATATATTTGAAATTAATGATTTCAAATAATTAATACAAGATATTATATTTTTATAATTTCAATCAAAATCAATCAATCAATGAATAGATTTATTTGATTACTGATTTTGATAATTATTTGAAATAGAATTCCTAAAAATATTCAATTTGGAGATTAATTTGATTCTTTTTTTTTTTTCATTGCTTAATTAGATATGAATTTGAATGTTCATTTTAGATTTATTTTTGAAGAACAAAAAATATTTTTAGTGAAAGATTTTATTGAACTTTTAATAAATGAAAACAAAACTTTCCTAAGAGTATTGTCTTTAATAGTTTTCAATTTTCTTCTTTAAGTGGGATCAAAATAGAACTAATTTCTAGCCATCTGTTATTGCGAAATACTAAAAAAAACCAAATTAAATAAATAAATATTAAATTTAATATATACAAATGATTTTAAGTATTTAGGTATTTATATCAGTATTTTTTATGAAAAGCAAACAATTTTATGTTTATTTAATAGAGGTTAGGCTGTTTTAACATGCTTTTTAATTTTTATTCTCACAATTTATCTAAATAGAATTTTTATCCTCTGAATAATTATGGTTATTTTTACTCTCAATATCAGTAGATTAGTAGATTAGGATCATAAGATATTATGAAGAAAATTTAATTGATATTTATATTTTTGAAAGGTTATTTAGATTTCTTTATGTTTGCGGAAGCATAAATTTGTGAAAAATAAGAATTTGGGAATATAATTTTTGTGAACAAATAGGGAGTTTATTGAGATATTAGAATTGCAAAAAAGTATTACATTATTTATAAATAGCAAACAATAAAAGAAAATGCAGAATTAAGAAACAAACAATCTATAAATATTGATTTAGTTATTAAAATAAGTAAGAAACAGGTGTCTATTGGACTTAAAAGATAAGATAGGAATTTCGTATACAGCTTTAATTAAACTAAAATTTATAATAAATTATACATATTTTAGAGGGAAAATACTAAATGTTGCATCAAATGAATTTTTCAATATTTGGTTATTTATTTAATGCAAAAAAGTAAAATTAAAATTTGATTTAATAATAGCAGTTCAATAAGAAAAAATTAAGGAAGAAGAAATATTTAGTTCTAAAGAAATTTTTAAAAAGAGAGCATAAAAATATTCTTCAATAATGATACCTTAAGATTTAAAGGTATGCAGTTAGTTTAAAAGACATTTAACATTTACCTTTTTTTATGAAATGTAAATATATCAAATAGGGTGAAAAATAATTTTAAAGCAGCCAGCGTAAAAGAAAGCCAAAGTATTTAGTTTTTTTATTCACTAGCAATTATAAGAACCTTTGAATTTATTAAATGATAAATTATTGAGAAACAAAATTCAATTAATCTCTCATTGTTATACATAGGGTGATTGAGGAAGCATCAAAAAATCAAAAGGTGAAGAAGGCAGCAGCTAAATCTTAGTAAAAGTAGAAAAACAAGTAACAGATTTCCATCAAAACCCTTTTAAACTTGCTTAATTCCCTCTTTTCTCGATTTTTATAAAGATTTTTAATCTCAAATTAGCATAAATTTAATTCTAACTAATACAAATTTTTAGGTAAATTATATCCCGAGAGCAACTTGTATAGAATGAGGAAGTTAACATAGGATAGCAAAAGACTTATGAGATAACTAACTATCAAGCAGATTTTATGAAGATGTTTAAAAAATATAACTTAGGTTCCTTAGAAACCGAATTATAGCAATAGTTAAGTAAAAAAAAACCTATGGTTAGCTCAAGTTTTCATCAAATCTACTTGGGTACAGTTCAAAGCATATAAAACGAAAGATCAAAATAGTAATAGTAAGCAGGTATAGTGAGACCAATAGAGGAAAAAATGCAATAAAGTGAGAATATGGATTAATTATTTGAAAGCGTTAAAAAAAAGCATAAAACTTTAGAAAAAGTTTAAGAATACTTATTCAAAAGCTATGATCATCAAGAAGAGAATCTAGAAAAAGTAATAAATTTATAAAACCTTAAAATTATTTTAAGCGATGATTTATTAAAAGGAAGCCATCCTATATGGATGTTTATTGTCAAATATTAGTAATTTATTTTAAAAGATTAAATAAATCGAGAGATATAAAGCTTGGTTATTTATTTTTGACAGATATCAATCAATATTCCTCTTTAAAGAACTTAAAATTGATATTTGATAGGCCAAAATCACAAATTAACTAGATTAAAAAATTTGTTTTCCATAATATAAAAATCTCTGTATAGTGTTGAAATTAATCATCGCAATTAAATAATTAAAATTTAATAAAACCACCAGTATTTTATTTTTTACCAAATATTTTAAAAATAGATAGACAGTAACTTAAAAGATATGAAACCCGATACCATGTGCAAAATAATAGATGATATTATTATTAAAAACCCTGCAAATCAAACTTTAAAATAGCTAAAATCATAAAACAGTATTCAGAATGAACTAAGTCAATCAACATAAGATCAGATAGTAACAATTTTAAAATAGTTCAAAAATGATATTAAAGCCATTTTTTCAAATAAAGTTAAAAAGGAAGCTAATCGGTCTCGAAGGTGGACTAGAAAAAGCATTTAAAGAACTAGAGAACAATATTACAGATTAAAAAATAAATAAAAGGGACTATTTCAATAGGCAATTATCTAAATTTGATATATAGAACCCAGACATTATCATAGATGTAATCATTTAAATTTAAGTTTCTAACTTCAATAAAATTACTTTTAATTGTTCTTGATATGAAAAATATAAAATAATTTGGTTTTAAATTTATTTTTTAAAATAAAGTAAAATGCGTTGATTCCTAACTCTCAAGAGAAATTAGCATAAGTTCAAGAATTCTTGCAAAATGGAAATAACTATGAAGATCTGTAATTCATTCACTAATTCATTTTTTTTATGTTTTAAATTTTAAATATTATAAAAACAAATAGGTACAAAGCTCCAATAAAAAAGAATAACATGAATTAAAATACAAATCCAATTCAAGAATTAATTAATACATAACCAATATAATAGGCTACAGAAATAACACCTGTAAAAATAGTACCTTTTAAAGTGACATCTTTAGATAAGGTAGAATTTCCAAATGTACTTTAATCAAATATGAGCATTCCTCCTTTTAATACCTTCTAGTAGTCATAGCCATAATAGGCAATATAATAATTATAAACATAAACATAAATAAAAACTCAAACCGTAAATTTCAAAAATGATCAGAGTTTTGTAAGTTTAGGGGATCCAAAAAATTTTACAAGTAATCTTCAAGCAGTAAATAATGGCTAAGATTCTAACAAAAATTTATTGAAAAATTCATTCGTCACTCCTAATAATTGTCTTGATTTAGATGTTTTAGAGGATAACAACCAATTTTCAACTTAAATTTAAACTTAAAATTCATAAAATAAAGTATAGCCTGATTTAAATAATTCTAAGGCGTCAAACTTAAACAATTAGATTTCATCAGTAATATAATAAACTTCTTTAAATTATGCATAAAATAATTATATCAATTAGAGAAATAACTTTTAAAAAAATAATTTAAATTAACCTAATTAAGAACCAATAAATCTTTCATTCTCTTAAAACGGTCCAACTTCAAAAATAAATTTAGAAAGTAAGAGTTACTCTACATCAGTAAATAAAGCTAATCCCCAATTTAACTAAACTCAAAGAAGTGCAAAATTTACTCAGCCTTCTTTACAATCCATTAGCAGTAATATCCAGTAAAATTAATCAAAATAATACTCTATTTAGAAAAATATCAGCTCTAGTTCTAACTTGAATGTCAATAGCTTACATGACTAGCCTCTTAAAGTATAAAATTACTAAGATTATCCTTCTGTAGCTCCTTTTAAAAGCGCTAACAATAATAATCCAAATAACAGTAATAGTACTGTTAATAACATAGGTAGTAATATCAACAATAATAATAATTTACTTCAACATCCTATTGATTTTCAAACTTTAACTAAAAAGAGCTCTGGGCTGCAATCTTCTGGTGGATCATCTTTACAAACATCTTAACAATAATAATAATAATAACAGCAATAGTAATAACTACAATAGCATCAACCGTAATAGCAACAACAGCCATAATAGTAACAAAATAAGTAATGGCATTCTAACATCTAATTTTCGAATCCATTTTCTTCTTAAAGTTCACAATAAAATAAATTAATGACTAACTAAAATTAATAACAATAAACTATTATGTAAAATTAAAAGAATGGTTAGTAATTAAATCAATAAAAAAGTTTCTAAAGATCTCAAAACTTGATGAGCAATAATAGCAATTAAAATTAAGTTAATTAAATACAAAATTTATTTTAAAAATAAAACATCACTAATAATTAAACTATCAACTAAGGTCTCAACAATCTAGATGATACCTTTCTCCAAAATGATCAACTCCCATCAAATATATTTTCAAAATAGGTTTATTCTGCTGATTAATAATTTAACAACAATGTTAAGAATATGAATAGTTCATAGAATAAAAACATCTTTAGTACATAAAGTATTTTTGGAGCTATTCCATAGCTTGTCAATACATCTAGCAACAATAAATAAATAAACACAATTAACAACTAATATCAAAACAGTAATTAAATATAAAGCTCATAAAATAATAACGGCAACAACAATAATAATTTTTCTCACTCAAATAATCTAGTGTCGAAAAATACTGATAACTAGGGAGAAGCTATGATTAGAAACTTTAATAGTGATAATTAGTAATACATGATGACTTAAAAGCTTGATAACAACAAGAATTTCAATAATTATTAATAGGATACTAAAGGCTTCAATACATAAAATTTAAATTCATTTAGTAATATTGATAAGGAAATAATTTCAAATAGAGGAAGCATATTCCAGCCATTGTCTTCTTCTCGAAATAATAATAATAATAATCACTAAAATAATTTCCCAATTGATAGTAGTTAGAATTTATAATCCACTCCATTTTTTAATTCAATGCCTAAAAACAAAGAAGCTAATCCCTTCAATAAATATCACAATAACAACTTAGATAGTGGATAAAAAAGTATAGATGACTTCAGGTTGAGCTTTAACTAAAATGTGACCAAAGAACCAATTAATAATCCTTTTAAATTCAACACAGACGCAAAATTCAGGTAAATCATTTCTAATCATGGTGGAGATAATAGATTATCATTAGGTGAATGTTTTCATCAAAAAAATTTCCCTTCTTAAAAAAACCTTGGCCAATAAAATCTTGATAACATCTGATAAACAAACTATCAATTCATTATGATAATTTAAAAACTTTATTTCAAAAAATTAATAATTTATAGTAAAATGTTCTTTATCTCTTAAATTTCAAGAATATGCTTAATTAAAATCTCCTTTTTATAATGGAAAAATTTACATACAACTACAAAATATAAGAGACCTACCTATTAATATTAGTTGCTTTGTTAATTAGTTAGTAAGTTGCTGAGAAGTGTATTTCTATTTAAATTTATTTTAATACAAATCCCTCTTTTTTTATAAAAGAAAACCACAATAAATACCTCTTAATTCATTGATAAAATATATCAATTATCAATCAATACATACATAAATAAATCAATAATCATAACCAAAAATTTACTGAAATTCTTTGATAGATAAATAAAGATTATGAATCTAAAAATTATTTAAAGATTTATCAGCTTTGTCGCATAATACCAATAAACCTAGTTTACTTATTTACATTCTATTTAATTTTATAAATTATATACTTATATATTACATTTACTTTTTGTAAATTATTTTTGATTTATCAATTTATCTAATTAAGAGATATCATTTTTTACTTTAAGATTACAAACTTATTTACTATTTCCACTAATCACATTTTATCAACACCGTTTTAATTTCTTTTTTAAATAAATCCATAATTTTAATTACAATAATTTTTGCCAATTTTTAGATAGTGAGATTACTTTTGTTTTAAAGATTGTTGATCGATCAAACTAGGTTAACTACGATGATAGAATATCGATTCTTTTCAAAATAATATAAAAAAGTTAAATGATGCAGTTTTAAAATTAACTAAAAATTATTTAAATTTAATAAACTTAATAGTATGTTTTCTTAATAAGAATAAATGTTATCATGATGTAAATTCAATCAAAACATTTTCTTTTCATTAAAAATATTTAAATTATAAGTTTTTATTAAAATAAATATGAAGAGAATGATTAGGAGATGAAAATATTTGATAAGCTTTTATTACTTTTTAATAAATTTAAAGAAGATAAGATAAATTATTTAAAAATAGCTAGCTTATGAATTATATTTATTATATACAGTATTAAAATAGAGTAAAGACTTCAATTAATCTTCTTTTTTGTTAATTATTATTTATTTAGCAAAGTATTAACAGAATCATTTTCGTTATTTCAAACTTTTTTTGAAAAGGGAGAATATTACATTTTATATTCGCAATACTTTTTGCTTGCTTCTTGGGTTTATATTTTTTTAGAATCATCATATGCTTCTTCATCTGAAATATTTTCTTCACCACTTTTTGTTGTGTAAAATCTTTATTTATAGTCTTAGAGTGTATGAGATAAATCACTCATTTTTTAGCTATTTGATTGATATGAGATACTGTTGTTGGTTTGGAATTTAAGTTATTAGCTTTAATTCGATTTTGTTGTATCATAGTTAGGATAATGTGGTAACTTTTATTAAACCTCAGATTAATATGAGAAATTACTTTATATTTAAGATTAATTCTTTGATGGAAGGTTATTTTTATTTATTTGATACTCTTTGCTGTTAAAATCAGGTTGAAAATGATAGTTATTTTAAATATTAACTTTTTATTTATTTTATTCTTAACTAGAAATAGAAGTTGATGTTGATGTAATTGTTTTTGTTTAAGATTAGCTATTGGTTGATGATTAAGTTAAGTGGTTCTATTTTATACTACTAAAATCATTTAAGTGTTTGCTTTAATCATCTAAATTTATTTTGAAATTTTGGGTAGCCTAAGCATTAGTTATTTTAGTTGTTTTAGCTGGGGTTACTTAGTTTTATGATTAATTTATTTTTTATATTTGTTAAATTTATTATTAATTATTGTTGTTGCAAAAAGTATTCAAATCTATCTTTTTTAACTCGTTTGGCATTTTAGGTTCTTCTATTTTTTAACTCAGTTATATAAATTTAGGGCTCATGGAATCTTCATTTCTTGTTTTATATTCCTCTTATTACAATTTACTAAAATACATGTAATTATTACTATAATTGTTCTTAATTTGTTAGGAGTTAATTTGTTTTTTATTCTAACTTAGATTGGTTGCATTCTAAGCATCAGAGAAAGAAGAATAGTCAGCATATCCATCTTAAATTTCAGATTTATTTGCTTTTGAGTTCATTGTATTTATTTTTTAAGTTTAATTATTAATTGAGAAACTTTAGTTTTTATTATCTTAATCATTATTTATCAAACTATTGCCTTACATATTTAGTTGTCTATTTTCAAGAGGATAAGATATATTTTTAGAATTTTTATCTTACAAAACCTGTTTCTGATTTTATGAAGGAATTTAAGTTTGAATTTAATTAATTTATTTTGAATTTTTTATTTAAGTAGAATTTCCATTAAAAGTTTATTTCTATCTTTCGATGATTTAAGAATTACTTTTTCTTTAACGAGAACTGATTTGCTATTTCATAGTATTATAATAATTAGGAGATCCAACAATGTGGTATTAATTATTAGCAAAGTTATCCACTTAGTTATTGTTATTTTAGAATATAGGTTTTATATTATTTATGTAGTGCATACTTTGCATATTTTCATAATCAAGAAATGTAGTGTTCGTAAAATCACTGGTGGAAAAGGCCATTATGTGATCTTTATCTCCTTTTGGAGTTTGAAAATTATAGGTGTACAAACATTTTTGCTAAAATTCATTTATAAAATCAAAACAATTTAAGTTGCAAAGAGCATCTCTTGTTCTCAAAATTAAAAGATTCGCTAATTAATTTGATTTATTTGCTTGAGCTATCTTATTAAATTAGGAATACGCAGTACCTTGATCTAGATCTAATGTAGGGAGAGGTTAAATTCTACTTAATAACTCATGCAAAAAAGAAATTAAGATTGATGGTAAAAATTACTTTTATTCTTCTATGAACTGCTAGCCCATTTTAGAGTGTAGAAATTCGTTCATAATATGAATGTTTCTAGGTAAAGTACCCTTTTCACAAACAAATTTCATATTCTTATAAGTGAGCCTAATGTGGATTACTTAAAATAAGAAAAGGGTGTTGAGACATTCTTAAAAAATAGTGTTTGTGTATAAGAAATGATTTTTTAATCTCTCTACTTCTAAACCAAATTTTTCTTACTCTAATGATTAAATATCAGAAAAAAAATCAACAGTGAGAGTGTTTTCCTGTTTTTCTTGAAGCTTTCTCTGTTCTTCCATTTCTTAAATCTTGCTTGCATTCATTTACTGCTAATTTCCTTTAAACTCACTAAAATTCAATACCATTTGTAATAGGGGATTTGTACTTGGAACAGCATTTGCATTGGGTAAATTTTTTAAGAAAACACATGACCTTTCATCATTATTGTTGCTTATTTTTACTACATTTCTGGAAGCTCCATTAAAATTATTTGGGTTTTTAGATTTAGTTGGTTCTTCATCAAAGTCATCCATATCATCGTCATTATCTTCATCGCATTCATCGATATCATTCATTAAATCATCATCGTCATCATCATCTTCATCATCTTTTTTTATTTTACTGTTAGATTCTTCTTTATATTTTTATGCTGATCCTTTACTGTTTTGGCGAATCGTGCTGCCAAATTGCTAAGGTTTAAGAGTGCCACTATTTGGAGGGATTTATGAAGAGTTTTGAGATGAGAGTAAACCATTAAATTTAAAAGTGCTTGCTACTTTGTCAAAACTTAACTCAGGATCTAAAATTTCATCTTCATCTGAATCGTTTCCGTTTTCTTTATTCCTAGGGTTCTAAGCTTTATTATTTTACATATTCTCTTTGATTGCGTAACCAAATTCTTTATCGTCAAACAGATCAAGTTACTCATGCAAAAAATGTTCTTTCCTTTTCATTGTTTCGGCTATGAATCCACGCAAATTTTATATATTTCTCTCCACAACATTATCTCGAGCAGAAAACTCATTTTAGTATTCTTCTCCAAGCACGTTTTTGAGCATCCATCTATTCTCAAATTTTCTCAAAATTTTAAAAAGAATCAAGCTTTAAAGGGCAACCTATTTAATGTTTTGATGTTTAGGATTAAAATTAAAATATAAAAATGAATTGTTTACTTTTCTGGGAGTTTAATTAAATTTAGTGAGGGAATATGGGCATGAATTGGCTTCAGATAGAATTTCGAGCATTCCTATGTTTCCTTAGTTTGCAGCTAAGTGCATAACTGTCCATTTATTAGCACCTCCTCTTTTATCAAATTTAAATAACTTTTTACAATTTTTAGCTATCTTCAGACATTGTTGATTATTGAAATTTGCAGTTCTATGTGTTTGACCTGGAGATCTGTCTTCATTTTCATCAGAAAGATCCTCTTCTTGTCTATTAATAAAAGCTGCTGATTTTTTTGAAAAACTTGTTGTAGCTTCATGATAAAACTAGCTTCTGTTCTAAAAATTTATTTCTTCCGAAAAAACATTTGGTGTGCTGTTATTACTTCTATCTTAGTAAGTTAATCTTGAAGGTGTAGATGCATCAAGATGGAGCTTATCTGTATCATGTATGGCACTATTTTCATCAATAAAATCTTTTTTAATGTGATATGAAGGAGCCCTCTTTGAAGAATCTCGTGAGTCTTAATAGTAACTAACATCATCCTCGTTTTATATAAAAGACAGATTGTTTTAATTATTTTAAGAGTTATTTGGAGATTATGCATGAAGTTTTACTCTAAGCTTTTCATTATATTATAGAGCATATTTGATCGCATCTTTTTAATTTCTTCTAACAGCAATATGTATTGGAGTCCACAAATCTTTGTTTAAAATATTTGGATCTGCTCCATTTGAAAGTAGCTGCTCTGATATAACTTTTGCTGCAAGAGGATCTTTTTAGAAAATACTAAAAGCTAAATGCAAAGGAGTGCTTCCTTCGAAATCTGTTGCATTTGGATTTACACCTAATGCAAGGAATTTTAAAACTAATTCTTAGTTTAATTTACTAGTAGCCATATGAAGACAGCTTCCAAGGTGACCACCTCCTTTTTTTGGGTCAGCACCATGATCAAGAAGAAATTAAATACTTCTAACTTTATTATCTACCAAAGCTTAAGTCAGCAATGTTTAACCTTCTCTATCTTGTTAATTTATAATGTCTTTATTTTCTTCAAATAATGCTTTTAAAACTCCAAGCTCCTCGCTTTCAGTAGCAAGAAAAGCTATCGTTCGACCTCTAGCATCAACTTTAGTAAAATCAAAAGCTCCATCTAATAAAGAAAAATGCTTAATGAATTCTTTAAATGAAATTGTTGGTTTTGCATTTAAGGAGTGCTGAGCACATAGATCAAAAAGCTTACAAAAAAGAGTATTTTAAGCTGGTCTAGTCAATAACGTATCTATTGGAGGTTTGTTATATCTAAACCAATCAAGTCCGAGTTCTTTTAAGTGAATTAGATTCCTCAGTTTAGCTGGTAAATGAGTAAATTCATTGTTGTAAATATATAAAACCTCTAGTTTTTTGATATTTGTAATTTCTTATCCTATTTAAGTGATGTTATTTTATCCTACATTGAGTATTCTTAAGTTTGGCATATTTTATAATGTTCCTGGTAGCATCTTGAGACAATTATGGGACACAGAAAGCTCTTCTAAATATTTTAAGAAAGCTATTTACTCTGGTATTTCATTTAAATAGTTAAAGTCAAGCTTCATAACTTTTAAGTGTAAAAACTGGCACAATTCTTGTGGAAATATGACAAAATTATTGTAGCTGAGATTAAGTATTTAAAGAGAGCTCTTTGTTTCTTAGACAACCTAAGGAAGCCTTTGTAATTACATTTGTTAAAGATCAATACAATTTCGGCTAATTTCTGCATTTTCAAACTCTCTAACCGTATTTCTATAAGAATTAAGGTCGTTTGATTAATTGCCTCCCCCTCCATCATCGTAATCTCCTTTCTTTAAAATTCCATTTTTCCATTTTTATTAATTAAAGAAATTAGATTCATAATTAAATGAATTTCCTTCAGTATTTGTTTTTCTCATTGTTGGAGTTAACCTTTTATCTTTGAATGCGTTAGAATAAACATTATTCTACTAAATGTTTTATGACACTTAACTTAAATTTAATTATTAAATGTTCCCATTATATATCGCATTACCAAAAGGTCCATCTCCTTTTAAATGCTGATTAAAGATATTCACTGAAAAAGTAGCTATCGTATTTTAAGAAGATGGATTTGAAATATTCTCATCAAGCATAAAAGCTGCATGTCTCGAATTAATAATAAATTGGTTATTTGACAAATTGTTCATACAAGTATCACTCTCTGTAATAACTCCTTCCATATTTGTATTATTGGAAATAGAAACTTATTTTTACAACTAGATTTATGAGTTTTCTTTTGATTTGGGAGTTGTTGATGACTATTAAACAGAATTAGAAGATATTTATGTTTTAATAGAAATTCTCCTACCTCCCATATTCCCTTGTAGATTATTCATTTCTTAAAATAATTTAACCTTAAGTAAAGGATGCTTAATTAATCAACTAATCAATCTTGTTATGACTGATTGTTATAAAGTGTTTACTGAATAAGATGGTATAAGCCTCTAACAAATAAATTCTAATTATTGCTAAAGTTTATCTTAAAATTTTTAACAGACTGTAGGTATCAAATAATTATAAATTTTTGTTTATAATTGATATTGTAAGTATATATTTTAAATTATTTTGATTGATTGTTTTATGACAAAATATTTGTTAAACTCTAATTTGTTAATAACTTTCTTTTACTTTTACTTAAATTTTTCATTCAAAAAAACTTTATTTGATTGACTTTCTTTTGTCGCTCTCTTTGATTGTTTACAAGTAAATTGTCTTTCTCAGATAAATGCAATAAATAAACAAATATTTATACTCTATAGGTATACTTAATATATCTGTAAAAATAGCACCCTTTAATATTCAACAGAAAAGTTAATTTTTAATCTCATGGCATAAAAGTTTTGTTAGTTCTATGTAATTCGAATAATTCAAAAAATAAAAATCCAGTTTGAAAAACAAAAAAGAATATATTCTTATTTTTTCTTATTTTTCTTAAAAATACTTTTTCATTTCAAAAAAATTATTTTCATTAAATGCAAATAAATTTTATTGCAAAAACTATAAAACAAAGTTATTTCTTATTCAAATAACTTATGAAAGGATCAAGCTTCAAAAAAAAATTTAGTTTATTTTCTCTCATTTTCTTATTTTCTCAAAAGTGTTTAATTTTTGAGATCAAATTTTTGATGATTGCTGTTAGAATAATTAAAAAAAAATAAATTTCTCAAAAAAAGTAAATTTTATCATATTCCTTTTTCACTTTTTTAATTGTAAAATCAATTTATTTTCAAGAAAAGATTAGTTAAATTAACATTTTAAAATTTTTTGTCAATTATCTCTAATTTGATTAGTTTTAAAAATTAAATAGAGTTTGAAAAATTCAAAAATAATTTATTAATATTTTTCTAAAGAAAATGATTTGTAAATAGGTCAACAAAAATGAAAACTAAATTTTAATAATATCTTTTTCTTTTTTTAGAACACACTTACAAATATTACAAAAATAATTTTTAGTGAGATAAATAAAATAACAGATATTTTTATTTTTTCTTCATTATTTGTCAATTTTAAAAATCAGTAAAGCTAAATAGATTTTAGATATTATTAGCTATCATAGAAACTAAATATTTATTAGCATTATCTTATTCCTTTTAAAGTCCTCTTTCTAAATAAATAATTTGAAAAAAATATTTTAAATAAGAATTAAGTAGGTTTTAATTAAATTACCAGCTAAAATTTGACTAACAGATATTAGTTTTCTCATAATTAAAGGATAGCTTGTTAAAACATCCTTTTTAACAAACATAGATATTTTAAGGATACATTAAAGCATAGAACGAGTAAAGTTAAGATCAAAAATATCTTTGAATTCTTCAACATAATCAAGAGCTTCTTCAATCATTGTGTAAAAAAGTAATGAATTTCCTAATTTTAAATTAATTTTAATTTAATAAAATTAATTAAAAACCGAAAATAAAAAAGATATCTTACTTGCATTCTAAATATAAGTAGTCATCAAAGCAAATACATTTGATAATAAGAAAACTTCCTTTCTCATTAGCTATTTATGATTAACTCTTATAGGAACTAATAAAGGGAAATAAAAACATTATATTAACTGGTTAAGTCTATTTATAAATAAAGCATCTGGATTGTTGTTGATTATAAGAAGTTCTGATCTATTCATTTTCTTTAAATTATTTGCATTTTATTCTTCAAATTTAATTCTTGTCTCACCCCAACGTCTACTTTTTTCTTCAGTTCTTTTTTTCTTTTCTTCTAATGCTTTTTTCATATCTTCACTTAATTCAGGCTTTTTGTCTAAAAATATTTTTTATTTTTATTAAATTATAATTTTCTAATTATCTTACAGTAGGATGTAGAGATTTTCTTGAAGTAAAAAGCTCCATCATCCTTCTCCTCAAACTCATTAAACTAATCACTCATATATTTCTTTGGATTATCAGCTAATTCTTATGCAGATTCTATAAAAAGACTAATCAAAAAATGCTTATCTCCCACATAACTATCAGCACTAAAAAATCTGTCAATCAAAACCCTAATTTAAAATTAAAATGTAGAGAAAAGCAATAAAAAAATAAAATTTACTTAGAAACTTATTCAGGCTTAAAGATACACAAACTTACTAGTGCCCTCTTTTTATATTCATCAAACTATGGAATCCAAACATCAACTTAATGTATTTTTAATAATTGATTAGTTAATTCTTCCCATAAAACAGCTAAATCATCTACATTTTTCCTGATCAAAAAATTTAAATGTTTCAAAGATAGTTCAAAACGCTTAGAATTGTCACTTCTCAAACCCAAAAGACAATCATACAAATGTTTTGGAGGTTAAAGTATAAGAGGATCATCTACAGTGTGCTATACATTCATTTCATAAAAAGATTCCTCTTCACTATCAATACTTTCATCATCTTTATCGCTATTATCATTTACCTTATTTTCTTTTGCTTAATTTTCATTTTAAGTTTTTTTTTCTTCCTCCTCTTAATTTAAGCGAGATTTGATATCAATAGAATTGTTGTCTTATTCAACTTCATCATCAATTTAATCTAAATCCATAAAATCAGGGTAATCATTAAATGAATCTAATTCATCCTTGTCAATGCAATCTTCCACTTTAATTTTTAATTTCTTAACCAAAGCCTTCCATATGCACTAATAAAAATTGTCAATAATAAATTTATTTTATTAAAAAAAAATAAGTGAGAATTAATAAAATAATTACATGAGAACATGATCTAACATATTCAAAATGTGCAAATGTCTCAAATCTAAAAGTGATTCCTTTTTAAATGTTTGTCATAATTGATGGATCTTCCAGATCATTCATATTAATTATATCCATAAGTTCTCTAATTAAATTTGTTACAACTGTTCATTTTAAAAATATAATTAAAATATTAGAAATATTAGATCAAAACATAAATAAATAGATAATCTATTTACAATACTACAATTTTTAGTGGCTGTATCTAATAAAATTATCATTTCTCCATACTTCTAAACATTTTACAAATATTTTCACCATATTACCTGTTATTAAAAGAAATAAATAACTAATAAACATAAATTTATCTTTATTTTAATTGAATATTTTTAATATTTAATAAATTAAATTCTAATAAATTGAATTACTGTATTGCATGTGCTTTTAAAAATAAGTAGCTAAAATTTTAGATGTGCTATTGTAGAAAGAGAAACTAAATAGAATCCTATCACATAATACACAAACAATGTTATTCTCATCAAGAGACTGCAAATAGTCTTTTAAGATAGAAACAGCTTAATCTTATTAAAGAGATTTATTCTTTACTTCTTAAGATATCATCCTTAACATATTTCCTATAAGGAGATAGTACTTATTAAAATTAATCATTTTTTACTTTACCGTTTACTGAACATTAGCTAAATTTTATTTGGTATTTAATATATCTTTTATTAAAATTTAAGTTATTAACTAAACTTCTCCCATGATTATGATTTTATTAATTATATAGTAACAACTCTACTAATCTAACTTATTCGACAAGAATATCATCTTAGAAAAATATTCTAAATTATTCAATCCTTAGGGGCTTTCTTCCAAAAAGTTAAAAAAGTCAGCCTAAATTCTGAAGATTTTGTTGATAAATAATATACGAAATTCACCTTCTGGGTTAAGTAAAATAGCTTCTTTTATACTGTCATATTTTTTTAAAAAAAGGATTTCAAATAAGTGATAAACAAACTTTCTTTTAGCCATAATTGTTTTTAATTGTTTCCTCATTTGAGAGATAAGATACTCAGAGAATATATTAAACAAAATAGATTTATCTAGTTTATCAAACATAAAAATATTTTCTATATCAGTTTCAATATTATCCTGAAATTTTTTGAAAACTTTATCACTAGAAAATAGTCTGTTAAATAATTTGCTGATACAGTTTTCTGTGAAAAATGGCCATTACACCTTTTTAAAAGATAGATTATTAATAATAGATTTCATAATAAATGAAAATTTTACATTTCCAGTTTCGCTTGAAGATATTTTTGAGTAGAATTTATTAAGATTTAATTGAATTTCTTTGATGGATGAAGAAGTTTCTACATTTTGAAGGATTTCTTCAAAAATACTGAGATAATCTTGGCTCATTTGTATATTAATTATTTCCAACTTAGAATTTGATAATTTATTGAGTATTTCTTGATTAAAAATTTTAAACTTAATATCTTTTAACTAATTAACAAATTATTAATTCCGCGAAATTATTTAATATAAAAAGCACCAATAATTAAAAAATGAAAAATAAAATAAATATAAATTGATTCAAATTAATATATTCATTTTGTTTAATAAAATAAAATTCAAAAAAAAAAATTATTTTAGGATGCCTAAACCCTCTGTCTATGGATGATTACAATTATATTTTGAAAGAATATTGAAAAATTAAATTAAATTTAATTCTGGAAATTAAGAAGGGTTCAGAAAAAGAAAGAAAATTAAACAGAAAAATATCTAGAGAGAAAGAGGTATATAAAAATAAAATCTTAGATTTAATAAGATAAACTAATTAAAACACAATATTCAAATACATTAACTATACTAAGGAGTAGGTTTATTATAAAATGATTAGCAAGTTCTAACAAATAGTATTAGCTAGAAGCTTAAATCATGTCAGATGCCAATTCTATAAAAAGATTAGGGACATACCAACAGAAGAATTTATTGCAGTCTAAAAACCTAAATCTGAATCAAAATATGAACATGTTTAAATTGAAATTAAGTAATTTGATATCCAAAATAAGCCTGATAGAACTTTAGGAGATTAAAAGCCTGTTCCTGTTTCTCCTCTCTTAGGACCTTACAAAGTAATAATAGAATATTTATTGTGCAAATATTTTTCATTAACAGAAGAAATGATCTCCTTTAATTCCATTTTTTAAAGAGTTTTTGAAATGAATTTTCAAATATTTTCTATTATTTAATATTTATCACACTCATTAACTCAATTAATTTAACAAAAGGTTGAAAACCCTAAGTTGGGTGAGAAAAAATATAGATGGTGTTCATGCGGTTTGAGTACTTCTCAAGTAAATAATCTTAAAATTAATTTAGAATTTAAAATATTTTACTCAATCAATTAATAAAACTTTTTCTTTATATTTACTATATAGCCTTTCTGTGACGGAAAGCACAAGGGTACTGCCTTTTTACCTTATAAATTTACAGTAGAAGAAGCTACCAAATATATGAATCTTTGTGGCTGCAAATTTACTACTAACCCTCCTTTCTGTGATAATAAGACTTGTAAATGCTTAACATCTGGTAATACTGAATAAAAAGAATGAAAATTTAATTTAACTGGTAGATTGATTGATTGATTGTAAATAAATAATTTAATTATTTTAACATTTTTAATTCAGTGTTGGGTCCGTTTATACTTTTTATATATGTTGCTCTGTCTATTAATAGTTAAATATTTAAGTAATCTCTATTTATATTTCTCTTTATCATCAAAAATAAATTATTTTATAAGATAATCTTTTCAAAAAAAAGTATTTTAGAAGTACAAATAAGTAAACAATATATGAGAGATAGACAATTAAATCAGTATGTAGATTGAAAATCAAATTATATTAAATTGTAACATTATATAAGACAAATATTATTTAACTTAACATTCCAAATTTAGAAATATTGATTTTTTGTTAGTAATTTATATTTGATCTTATATTTTTGATTGGCTTTGAAATATTTCAAACCCTATTAATCATTATTTCCACCATTGAGTGCAGTAACGAGCATCACCATTAACAAGGGCATCTTGCAACTCCTTGGGGAATAAGCTGTAGTTTCTGGTATATAAAGAGTGTTCGTATCTGTTTCTGAAACCATTACCTACACAGTATCCAGCTAAAGCGAATAAAGAGACAGTGAAAGCTCTGAAATAGAAGTATTTAGGGTTGCAGAACATATCAATATAAGCCTTACCAAGCTATTTAAATTAAAAAAATAATTCTTTAACTTTAATATATTTTTCAACAAATAAATTTTTAATCTAAAAACACAGTTTAAAATTTTAGTTCTTTCATAGTGCTAAAATAATTATTGTTTAATTAAAATTATTTTTAAAAATTAATTTAAAATCTGAAAAATGCTCTTTTAAATGATCCAGATTCAACATTATTTTTTAACAATTATTTAATTCAAATGTTTTTTTTCACAAAAACAATTTTTCAAACATTTATTTAATTTAACTTTTAATTTATTCTTGAAATATTTTAATCAGAAGAGCTTTTTTATGAGATTGTAATTAGTATGATCGATATATTAGCAAATTACAAAAAAACTGAGTTATCGTATAGCTTTAAAGCAGGTCTTTCATATAAATATTTATTGAAAGTAAGCACAAATTAGGTGTCTTGAGGATATTCATATTTTATTTGATTTAAATTACATATTTATAATAGATTAATGCCTAATTTGTATGACAGAAAGTTCAATTTTTTTGTGAGAAACTTAAAGATTTATTTAATTTAATTAGATTATCTCAATCATTATTTTTTGAAAATTAAACCTAATCACTCTAAGAACTAAATTTTAATTGCATATTTTTAGATATTTTTAGCAAGAAAAAAATCATTTATTACCAAGGCACCGATCAAGGGAGAAGTATAAAACATAAAATTAACTGTATCTTTGCTAACGGCAGTTGTAATTTAGGCTTAGAATTCTTTGTCTTATAAATTAATTATTAAACAATATAAATATTATTTTAAGATCTCTCATAAAATTTAAGCTTATTTACCATCTTACTTAGACTTCCAGAAATTTTAGAAGGCTAACTTAAGTCTTCTATCGTTTTCAGGGTCTCTAATAACAATACCTGAATCAGTATTTCTGAATGGTGATCCAAAATTAGTCATCTTTTAATTATTTTTCTTTTCCTACTAGTTTTGATTCTTCTAAACTCTTTGTATTACTTTATTTAATTATCTTGAAATATTTTTCCCAAAGCATATTGCAAAATAAATAAAATTTCTTTGCTAACAAAATTAATGCATAATCTAATTATTAAAAAAATAATATCATAGGATCCATTTGCAATCATAATAAAATTAATAAATATCAAATATTGATTTCATTCATTTAATACATAAATAAATCATCAACTTAGATACCAAGAGTATATATTCATTATATAATACTCAGACGATCTCACTTTTATTATCATTATAGATATTACATTCAAACTAATTATTTATTTTGTTTTCATATTTACTTTTTTAAAATATTTCTTTAACTTTATGCTTATATTAACAACTATTTATTCTATTGACATAAAAATAACAAAAAAATAGATAGATAGATAGATAGATAGGTAATCAATCAACTTACTAATTTTATAATTTATAAATCTTGTTTTAGGAACTACAATAAGACAAATAAATAATATTTCAAATTACTTTAACAATTTGTTAATATTTAAAAATTATTTTATTTCAAGTTTTTATGTAAAAGGTTTAAATAAATTAATTATTTATTTACATCTTATTTAAAAGTTTTCTTCTATTTGAGTAAAGATATTTATTTGCTTTTACTTTGGAAAATTAAAGATTCGTTTATATTGCTTTTTATTCAGTTCTCATAATTTTAAATAAAATCATTAACACTATTTAAGACTTTAAATTGTAATGATATACTAAATAAATATGATAAATTTTAAGATAAAAATACTAAAATACAATTCAAATGATATTTCTCAAAATAAGACAAATTTCTTTTCTTTAAATAATTTAATTATAATAATACATAAAAATAACTTATTGAAATATAAATTTAAAATAACATCTATATTATTAAGTTTACAATTTTGCTAAAATTTTAGTTTAGTGTAAGGTTTATCTACTACTTTCTCTTTTTATTTGTTTGCTTAATCTTAACTAACTTCCAGACTTTTATTTCATTAAAAAGTAGCAAATTATACTTTTGTAAAAATGATAATAATTATAATTGTCTCTTAAAATAAAAATCATGTTGTAATTTACATTAGATTTACTGGTTTTACTATTCTTTTTAATTATTTTCTAAAAAAATTAGATTAGCGCTACAGTCTGATTTTAAAATAGAAATTTTAAATAAAAAAATCTTACATTTTTAGTTTAGATTTTCTTTGAAAAATTGAAATATTGATTGGCAACAAATTATAGAATTTTAAAATGTCTAATTATTCTAGTTTGTTGAGTGGAATAAAATTGTAAATATAATTTGAAGATTGATTAGATCGTTTGATAATAATAAATATTACTGATGTTTATACATATGAATTGATATTTACATTTTTCTACTTCAATTATTTTATATTGCTTCTAATTTTTCAAATAATTTTTATTGAATTAACTAATAGAGAAAATCAATCTATTATCATTTAAACCAAAGATACACCTAGATTTTATTCTTCTATTACATTTTACCTTTTTAGATTTTTACTTTCAGAAAACCTCAAGATTTTTCTGCTTCTTCTCTTTAAAATGTTTCTAAGAATGTAGAATACTTTTTGCATTCGTTTGCTTCTATCTCTAATACACCATTCAAAGAAGAATTAGCTTATGTGAAACCCCATTTAAATTTCTTAGTGAATCTGAATTTGAAATTTAAATAAAAAATATTTACTTATAGTAGTTCTATGTTAGTATATAAAATAAAGTAAAATTACTCTGCATCATATGCCTCTAATTTTTGATAAATATCATCATTATTTTAAAAATCTGCTGGCTTTCTAGGAATGATATGCACATAAACTTGTTATAGAGACTCTGAATCATTTTAATTATAATTCTATTGATTATTATACAATATTTTAGTTCTCTTATTTGAAATTTTGCTATCATTTACATGGATATAAACAGTACTAGATGTTGATGAATAATATTTTTCTAAACCCTTGGTCAAAAATCTTGTAAGGAGGCCAATATCGAAAACCTAATTTTGAGTTTTAAAAAATCAATATTTTACTTAATTTTTTTGGTTAAATTTACTTCTTAGAGTTCTAAATCATTGAAGTAACTGACATTTCTTTTAGGTATGATCAAAATATCTATTTTGAAATTTTAAAGTTTCAGATAATGTAAAGGTAAATAAAGTCATTTTACGTCCAGGTACTAGTTGAACGCAAGGAATGATTGCACAAATATTGCTTTTTGTCCAAAATATCATTTATTATGGAATTTCAATGCTTCCTAATTTAAGTGCTGTGTTAATCATATAGCTAGCTTGGTTGTTTGCTTTAAAGAGTTGAGTTAATTGAAATAATTTAATTTAGTTTTGTAAGAATACTTATTTTGAAATAAATAGAAATTTGTAATTTATAAATTCTTTATAAATTTAATTTAATTGTTGATTAATATAAATTTTGAGTCATTAAAAATAATAATGATGGGTGAATCAAGGAGCATCGGTCAATACAGATAAAGAAAGATAAATAGATAGATTCAAAGGCTAGTGATTAGAATTTATATAGACTATTGAATGTACTGAAAAAATTAAATAAATTTATTAATAAATTCATGATTATAAAAAAGAAAAAGAAATTACAGAAATAAAAATATTGAAATATAATTAATTACTTAACAAGAATAATAACAATAATAGTTTTGCTTATAAACAATCTAATCAATTCAAAACAAAAAACATTCTCAGCTCTACAAAAAAGTAAAGTAAATACTAACTTTCTTATGAATTATCCACAAAACTCTTAAATAAAGATGGAGTTTGCTAAATTTAAATTCATAAATGATATAAATTCTTCTCATCTAGCAGAAAAAATGCATAAGGAATCATAAGCTATGGTCTAATTATAGCGTGAGTAAAATATGCTGATGAAATCTTATTTAGCTGGCCAAGTAAATAATGCAATCAAATTTAGTTGTATACTCGATTTATATGATGTTATTTAAGAAAATCATTAAAATATCCCTGATGAACAACACCAACAATAAATTTAGCACCGCCATATAAACAGATAAAGAGGTGCTGCCTTTTAAAATCAAATGGAAGAAATTAGCGAATAAATCAGAATTATTTCAAACAATCAAGATACATGGTTTTAAAAAATATTAAGATGCTTAGGATTAATAAAGCATATTTTAGCTCAACCTATCTCTAAGTACATTATGAGCCTAATAATACAAAAGTATGTTACTTAATTTGTTTGGGAAAAAACTAGTTATTGCTTAACCCCTTAATTGGCAGCAGGTTTATCCTCTTTAACCTTTGGTTTGTTTTACTTAAAACTTAAAGACTCTAAAAAATTCCTTCACGAAAACTACATTTGGTTTTTCGGAAGTTCGTTATTTATATATTTTAACATACAATAAAACATGAAGGAAGCTGCTAATCTAGAAATTAAAGTATGATTATTCATATTGAGAAACAAAATAATTTAAAATATGATAGCCGCAACATTAAACAAATTTAATAACCAATTAATTTCTAAGTAATAAAAAGAATAAATAACTCAACCAAAAATACAAATATATTTATTTATTTAAGAATAAGCATTCATACAAAAGATTGATACCAAACCAACTTGACTAATATTTATTTATAAAAAACAAACAAAAAACTCTTAAATTAAAAGTAGATTCTCCAAAAATAATAAATTACATAATTTTGCTAATTATAACTAAAAGTGTTAGTGGGATTTATATTTAAATTAAAAATACAAATAAATTCAAACCATTATATAAATATACAAGTACCTAATTTATCATATATACAATTTTATAAATCCAAACATGTAAACGAATTAATTACTAAAATCCGATCTTATAATATCGCTTTAAATCTATTTTTATTTGGTTTTTATTTACATTCAAAATAACAATTTTTTTAACTACTATTTGATTTGGAATTAATTTATAAATTATAGAAAATACTCTCTGATCCTTTACCAAAAACATTTAATTTAAATATTCAATTACAATCATCAATTTGAATTTAAGTATTTAAACTTTATCAAATCAACACTGTGAAAAAATATTAATTCATTTTTATTTTTGAGAAACATATTCCTTCAATATAATTTTTTAAATTAATATTTTCTTCAAGTTTTTTGAAAATAACTAAAATGTTTATGTTTTTCATTTAAAAGAACATACTTTTTCCAATATTAGAAATTATCTTAATTTAATAGATAAAATTTTAAATAAAGTAATCCATTTAATTAAATAACCATTTATTTTGAAAAAGTAGATTGAATAAAACCAAAATGATTTAAAAATAAAAATTATTTTTTCTTTGTTTATTTTGACTAATTTTCAATTATTTTTTCATCATAATTTGTAAAAAATTTATTTTAGTTTTAAATTCAAAGAGTATTTCGAGTATTTTCAATTCAGTCAGATAACCCTCATCTTAAGAGAGAATTAAATATTATTTTATTTTGTTAAATTTTATTTAGAAAATACTTTTATTTCTAACAAATAATCTAATAAACAAGAAAATTTTTTTCTTACCAATCCTAATGAATTTTCTCTCAATAAATGATCACATATTTAATTTATCTTATTTTTCTTAATATTTTTTTGCATAGTAAAATATTTTATGTCTTTATTGATTTACTAACCAAATTTTTAAAAATTAATAATAAAATTTTGTAGATACTTAAAGCTTTTTATGGAAATTTCTTAAAAAGGAAATTATTCTCAATAAATTAATAGACATAAAACAAAATAAATATTAACTTTTTACTGAATAAATTAGTTAGTTAGTAAAATGAAGAACTTTAAATTATTAATTGATTATATGTAATTAGTAAATAACTTTAAGACATAATTTTAAAGTAAATTTTTAATAATACAATTGATTTATTTAAATTTAGACATATTATTTTAATTATTTAGATTTTTTTATGATTTTTAATTTAATACAAATATCTTTGAAAGCTATTTTATTTAAATAATAATAAACATCCATACTTATTACTTAATATAACATCAAAATATTTTCAAGAAAGCTTTTTTTAAATATCCTGTTTACTTTAAGAAATTATTTACTCTCCAAAATTGTTATTACCTTAAAAATATAATATATTTTCACAGAATAATTTGTTATTTTTAAACTTTTAAAAAAACCTCTTGTTTTTATAATTTGAAAAAGAAATAAAATAATGTTACATTTTAAAACTTCTTACAAATAAAAACCAAAAAATATTTAGAGTTATCAAATATATTGATGTCTGCTCAGTGTGTATTTGAATTTAGAAAAATGTTTTTGATATTTTACAATTATCTATCTAAGTTAATTAAAGTTGAAAAACGGGAGCTAAGTTGTATAAAAAATTATTCAGAGATGAAATAATGTTTTAGAGATAAGAAGGAAAGATAAAGTATTAGAGAAAATTCAAGAATATAGCTTATCTTTTTCTACTTCATGATTTACAGAATAAATTGTGATTGATGAATCTCAAAATAAAAAGAATTATCAAAATTTATTGACTGAATTTAAAAGTATCAAATATTTTTGATAAATTTTGATATGTTTTGTGATAAAAAATTTATAGAAAGTTATTTAGATTAAAATAATCATTGCCCAAACTAAATTCAACATTTTGCATAGTATAAATTACATATATTTACATTATAAAACTCATTTCTTTATTTTTTAATTTCATTCTAATATATTCTAATCCACTTCTGCATCTTCTCCGTTTTCTGGTTTCTCTACTACAATTTCTACTTTTCCTTCCAAAACATTTAGGGGTTTTGAACCTGGAGGATAAGCGTATTAAAAGGTGCTACTTCCTCCATACTCAGCCAAAAGCTCTTCTTTAGGAATGTATTTTAAGATCTCCTCTTCTTTTTTTAAAAGGACAATCTTTTCTTTGGTGCGCTTTGAGAGGAAAGGCTTAACGATAGCGAATACGAATTTAAACAACCAGGTAGGCTTGTATATAATAAGTTTACCCAAGCTTTCTGGATAATTATCTTGCAATATTGAGAGAAGCTTTTTAATCAAATCAGAATCTTTTGTTGAAAAATTCTTATTTGTGTAGCCTACCATATCGCAAAATATAGTTATACGCCCAGATCCAAATTATCTTGCCTTTTTTAAAGCATCTTCCAAGTAGTGAATAAAGAATTTTTCTGTGATTTCTCTTGGAATAGCTCCAGGAATGTGACGACGAAAAACAGCTATCAACACAGGATGCTTCTAATTATCATACCCACTCAAGAATGCTTTACCAGCCTTTAGTTCTTCTGTTATTTACTCTTCTTTAATAGTCTCAGGCTTGTTAGTTTCTCTCCATTAGACCCAATTTTTCCACATTTCTAAGGCTTTTTTAGGGTCAAAATCACGAGCAATCAGTAAGCGAATAATTTCATTTTAATTTAAGTAGAATTTCTGATGTTCTTCTGACATTTCTGCTGTAAATGTAGTCTATGACTATGCCTCTACAGTCTCTTTAAATTTTTAAAAGATTTATACTTATTTTTCATTGAGTTCTTTGATGAAATCAGTGTTGTCTACGTAGGTCATTTTTTTTAAATTTTTTAATATTTTTGATAATAATTTAATTTCTTTATAATTAATTGTATGATTGGATAAATTTTTGTGCAATAAATAGCTCAGGAATAGTATTACCAAAAGATGATTTGTTACTTTGTCACTTGTTAGGTTTTATTGATTCCCAAATGGTAAAAGTTAATTAATTTCCTTAATAGACCTAAATTCGTTTGATTCCTTAAATTTTCTACTAATTATACTCTTAATTGAACGGGTTAAGATCTACTTTAAAATAAAAATAAAATATAGAATCAAATGTGCTGAATGTATGAAATAGTGCCTTTTTTTCAAATTTACTTTATTGGGAAAATATAAAACTCAGATAACCAATTAATTTTGATCAATTATAAAAATTAAAAAAATAATTTAATAAAGGATTAACAAGCAAGAAACATTCAAGCCTAAGTATCACATTTATTATAAAATGATATATCTTAACTTAAAAAACTTTGAAATAAGTAATAAACTTTAAAGAAATATCAGGAACTTTCATTTTTAATTATTGAATAAATAAAATTTAACATTTCTTTAAAAATTTTTAAATGTCTTAACAGCATACAAGAATAATTGACTAGATAATCTATTTTCTTTTGAAGATTAAATCAAAATTTAGAAAATAAGTTTTATCAGTTTATACCAAAAAATTCTTGAGAATTATATGTAGCCAGTATTTCTAAATTATTTGAAAATATTATAATCTTATGCATTTGGCTGGCTAATTAATTATTATTTTAACTATTTTTTTGGAATAATTATTTATTGAACAAGAAAAACACTTATTAATATTAAATTATATTAAATCAATCAATAAATCAATATTTATTATGCTCAAAGATTTTTAGTCTTGCAAAAATTCTAGTTTTGTAACTCCTTTTAAATTAATATTAGATTTTGCAGATAACAAGTCGATTACTACTTTACCAGATACAGAAAGATAGAATAAATCACATGCCGCTAGTAGTCTGAGCATCAAAAAGGATAAACTTGAATAAAAATCAGAAAAATTTATTTCAAGTTCTGATTTCAATGCAAGCAATTTTAAAAGTAGCAATCTTTCAAAAATGGATGATAGCAGCTATGATAAACAAAAAAAGCAAGGATTTAAACTTAGCTATATGGTAGATCAGGTATAAGAATAAAACAAAATAGATAAAGAGCAATAAAGCTAGATTAACTACAAAATGTTCTATTCTCATTTTGATGATTCATATAAAGACATCATGGAGTATATTAATACTGAAATGAGTGAAAACTAATAAAAATCATAATAAAAAAATGCATAAACTAAACCTAAATTCAAAAAAATTGAGACCATCAGACCAGAAATTATTTTTAACATTAAGCAAATGATGAGAATGCAGCGCTTAAGAGCAGAAAAAATATACAAAGAAGAGATTAAACCTGATGAAATGATTGAATATATGAGAAAAAGAAATTAAATAGAAATTATTTTAGAAAACAGTAAATAAATTAAGAACTTGAAAGGAGTTGCTGATTTAATTGAAAAAGAAATAGAAATATAAAATTAAAAAATAAATGATCTTGTGTAAAAGCTTATTGTTAAATTTGGCTTGTAAGAGTATCAAGTTGAGAGTGAATTAGAAAAATAACAACAAGCCATACCAAATAAATGAGCAAAACATCTCAGAATAATTCTTTATGTTATAAATTACTTTTTATTTTTTTTATCTTATTTTGTTAAAATCTGAATCATTTCTAAACTTTTTGCAATAATTATAAAGTTAATCTTTTATTTGTTGACCAGCAAAAATAATTTTCAAATAATATTTGTAGAAGTCTAATTATCTATTTTTTGCTGCTATATAATTTTTATTTAAAGACGATCAGATAAATAGTGAGTAAGAGAAATAACAGCAAAAATAGTTAAAGAATAAAAATATTTTTAACTTAATTATATTGAAGTTAATAATCAATTTAAAATTGATAATTTCAAATGATTTGTTTATTTTTGATTTACATTCTAATTTAGGTTGGATGTATTACATCAATACTGAAAGACAAAAATAACAGATAATCTAAAATCAATGAATAAAATATCATGAAACATTAGTTAGATTTTTTATTTGCTAAGGTTTGCAATTGTTGTTTGATTGATTTGTCTAAAATACTTAAATTGTTTTCTCTATCTAAGATTTAAGAATATTGTTTTATTTTTTTAATTCTAAACTTAAGGTTTTTAGAGTGAATTAGAAAAATTAAAGACCACCTAAAAGCAAATAAAACAATAACCGTTACTAAAAATTTTGTTTTTTAAATTAATTTTATTTAACATTTTTCATTTAAATTAGGTTTTCAAATTATAATTTCTAAATATTAATCTATTAATATTTTGTTCGATGCTATAAAAAATTTAAATAATTCAAAGATAGCATTTGTGGATATCTTATTTACTTTACTAATTTCTTTGGTAAGTAAAATAAAATCAACTATTAGTATGAAAAAAAAAATTTGTTTTACATTTGCTTTTTTATTAACCTATTCTTTGTAAAAAAATTGTACAGTAGATACATAGTGATATTGATATATATGCAAATTGATTAAATTATTTTAATTATATAGAGCCATTCCATGATGGGTTTATTTATTTTTTATACTATTGTTATTATTATTTGTTTAATTGTCCTAATTTATTTTTAATTCATTTTTAGATTTTTTCAAATTTTAACATTTCTTGTATTAGCATGAAGATCAACATCATCAACACCTAAATCGTTCATTAAATCAGAAACAGACTTTTCTATGTCATCAATTCTTTTTCCTTTTTAGTTAAATTTTAAACATTAAGATTAATTTTAAAATATTTTTGAAAAAATTTACTCATTTCATCTATTCTGCCAACAATATTTCCACTCATATCTTCAAATCTATCTTACATTTATTTTAACAAATTTTAAACATAGGCATTTAATTCTTTAGAAGAAGGGTCTTCATTATACTCTTCTCTTTTATAACCGCTATTGCTTAATCCTGCTTATAACTTTCCGCTCATTTAAGTATTTTTTTATATTAAAATCTTTTATATTTTCTTTTTACTTATTTTGATTTTTTAAACGTAAAGAAATTCAAATAAATTAAATATTTAACATAATCACCAAAAAGGAATTTGAGTTTAATTGAAAAACCAATCTAAATCAAACAAGTAATAATTTAAATGTTTTCATAGTATCTTTTAATGTTAAGATATAATATTTGAACCTTCTGATATGAATCAAAAGTAAAAATAATTTATTTTTATTAATATTATTAACCAAAATATTTTATAAATAAAAATAAGGATGCAATAATTGTTTTAAAATTATTTGATTTTTCTTTTTACATTTATTAGAAAGTTATATAATAATATTTTTTATTTTTTTTGATTGATTGAAATTAATTAACATAAGTTATAAGCTTAACAGCAATCGCATCTAAAATAAGTAGAAACCAATGGCTGAAAGAAATAAATAAGAACCTTAATAATTTAAAAGTATATTACTCAGATAATTTCTAAGATTAAAAATAAATTTGCTATAAATGTTTAGTATTTATCGTAGGTGATGCTCAAGTTGGAAAGACTTATTTGGTTAACAAGTAAATATCTTTGTTTTTATTCTAAATTAAATCAAATCTTTTTAGAATTATTTCAAAGCCAAAAAATTCTACCAAATATAAGCCTACATACGGTTACAACTATCATATATGGGAACATGAAATTAATGAAAATAGACATATAGTTTTTTAACTTTGGGACACTGCAGGTCAAGAAAAATATAGAGGCATTACGAAGGAGTATTTTTTTCTTTGTTTTAAATAAATTATATCTGACAAAAATCTTAATATAGGCACTATAAAAGTACAGTTGGTGCAATAATAGTTTATGACATAACTAAGGAAGATTCATTTTGTAATGTAAAAAATTGGATTGAAGAAATAAAAAATAACTGTATAGAATAAGATGAAGAAAATCCATATATAATAGTAGTTGGTAGTAAAAAAGATCTGAAAAGCTAAAGGAAAGTTGGCTATGAAGAAGCCTATTAGATAGTTAAAAAGGAAGATAAAGATATAGATATCTTTGAAATATCTACAGTATCTGCTGATCCCGTTGATACTCAATATTTTGACAAAATTATTAATCACTTTTTTAAAAGTAAATTCATTTATTTAATACTCTATTTAATATTTCAATATAAATTATCAGAAATTTATGAAAGACTCAAGAAAAGAGGTATTCTATCTGATAATGATCCTAATATACGATTAGCTGATACATAATTATAAACAAGCAAATCGTGTTGTTGTTGTTGACAAAAATGGAAAATTTTTTAATTTTCATTAAAATATTTTATATTTCTGTTGAATTTAAATTAAAAAATAACTTTACACAAACAATTTAATTGTGTTCCAAGTTTAGAAAAATTTTAGTATTGAGTAAAATGAATAATTTTAGTTTTATTTTGTTTTGGGTTAGCTTTACAAAAGATGTCTTCAATCATAAATATTTATTTTTTTGTTTAAAATCAAAATTTTTTCTGTTTTTTCATCAAAATGAAAAACATTTAAGCCTAGTTTAAATATTAAAAATTGCTTTACAATAGTCTCTCTCATTTTGATGCATTACAATTTGTAACTACTTTCCAATAAAATTTAACAAATAATGTTCCAGCTTTAGTAAAGGCTATTATCGAAACTTTTCTTTTGGGTTTTTTTAGATCTTCTTAAAAATACATTTTTATTTATTTTCATGTTTAAAAATCCTAATTCTACTTTATCTTTTTTATCAGAAATGATTAAAATTTTATCTTAATTGTTTGGAAGTAAGGTAATTTTTATGAAATTTTAGCATTTTAAGTTAGCAAAAATTTAAATTAATGGCTCAAAAATAAATAAATAAATCTCTTTTTAGATGAGTAAAAAAAACAACATATATAAGAAGTTGTAAGTAGAGTATAGATAACATAATTTGTATGATGAATAAATTTTAATAGCATGCTAGAATTTCTTTGTTTTTGTTAGATTTCAATTTTCTTTCCTTTTAAATAAATTCTTGATAGAAAAATTACATAACAATATTCTATATTTAAAAGTTAGATTCATTTTAAGATTTAGAAATAATCAGATTATTTTGAAAAAAATTGTGATAAATAAAACTTAAAAAAGCAACATAAATTAAATATAGGTTCAGTAGAAATGGATATGCAAGATATAGACTGGGACTATGAAGAGTTTGGAAGAAAAGAAGCCTAAGAAAAAGAATTAATGAAGGGCATTAAAAAATTTGAAACAAGAACAGTTTATAAGAATAAAAACTCTCCTCCTGATGAATCCTTTTTAAGATATGAATTTGACAGAGAACTTTCACATTTAATTGACTATGGAAACTTTTTTAGTGGTAAAAATATATAAATTTTAATAAACAGAAAGAACATTTGAATCCTTTTCTTTACAATGGTTTTATTCAAAGTAGAAAAAGGATATGTTGGAAGCATTCAAATATTTTTAATTTTATTTCATTTTTATTCTTTATTGTTAATAGGTAAAACATAAATGACAGCATTTTCAAATCCTTTAAAGAATAATTATAGAAGCAATGCAGCAATAAAAGTTTAATCTGATTTACAAGCTAAAGTACCAGATGATGGAAGGGCTACATTGAAAGTTAAGGATTAAGATGAAAAAAAACGTGTTGGTGATCAAATTTTAGAATTTCCACAAACTGCTATTGGGTATGTTTTGGCTGAATTCAGTGATAACACTTTCTAGCGTGGAACAGGTAGCATGGTAGGACCAAATCAAGTAATTACTGCTGCTCATGTTATTTATGATAGAACTAAACCTGCAAGAAAAATATAAAGAATCAGATTTTGGCCTGGATTAAAAGGAACAGAGTCTGTTTTCAAAGAAGTAGAAGTCGCAAGAGCAATTGTGTTAGATAAATATAAGAATACAGCCTTTAAATAATCAGAAGAAAATGATGTAGCTATTCTCATTCTCTCCTAAGCTATAGGTTTATCTACAGGATGGTTCGGATTATATAATCCAGAAAAACCAGAAGCTAATATAAAAGCTTATGAAATTCATGGCTATCCAGAAGATTGCAAAGAATTAGTTTAACACTGTGTAAAAAGCAAAGCAATTAAATTAGGCAAGGAAGTATTTGAGTATGAAAATGATGCAACTTCAGGTATGAATGGAGGTCCTATTGCTGTTCAAAGAATACACTCTGAAACATTTGTTGAGTACTTTATCTTTGGTCTACATTTAAGAAATAAATCAATAGCTAATCCTACAGGAGCAAAAATAGGTGTAAGATTTACAAAAGAGAAATTTGATGAGATATAAGATATAATAGAATGGTTCTTCTTGAAAGAGTCACTGGATGATGCATTTTATTAGTAAATGATGAAGCATTCTAATGAGTATATTATTTAGTTTGATAATAGCAGAAATGTGGATATTTGTTAACTAAATAATGCTCTTCATGCTCTTCGTTTCAATCTTCATCTATAAAGTGTTAGCATTCGTACAAAAACTGCAGATAATAAATCAATAATTACTGATGAATCTCTTGAAATATTCAAGCACTCATGCTCAGTTTTACGTTAACTTAAAACATTTAAATTAGATATTTATGAATGCTCTTAGCTTACAGATAGTGGCGTACGTGATTTAGCAAGAGGAATGTAGAATTTGAATGATGTCCAAGTTATTAGCTTATTTTTCTCAAACGGTAAATAAATAACTAGTGCTTCATTAAAAGAAATTTTTATGGAAGTTTGCCATATGCCAAATCTTCATACATTTAGTGCTACTTTAATGAATATGGAAAGTATAGATGACGAAGCAGTCAGAGCTGTAGGTACTGTAATTTACAAAAACTAACATACATTAAAGACCATTAAACTGCACTTCCAAACAATACCGCAATCTACTGAAGCTTCATTCTAATAAATTGTTGGGGATCTTAAAACTGTTGAGCATTTAGAAAAATTGAGTGTAACTATATTTGGTTTTAAGTTTTCAGAAGAAATAAAAAATTAAATTAAGAGCCATTTCAAAAAACTGCATTAATTAACAGTATTATGAGAATCAAGCTAAAAGTAAATATAATTATTTCTATTTATATCAAGACTCAAAACTTGTAATTTTAAATTTTTTATTTTAATTTTTTTTATGGGAATTGTATTAAAAATAATGTTGATATATTTATTTGTTTGTATGATCTTAACAAAATCTAGCTTAGTAAAATTTTTTTCTATGTTTTTTTATTTTTTTTAAATAAATAACTATTTTAAGCATAAATACAAAAACTGTTTTATTTGCTAAATTAAAGATAATTATTCTATTTTAATTTCTTTAATGGGGATTCCTATTAAAATTAATGTTGAATATTTATTATTTTCTATTTGTTTTTTTTATATTCTTAACAAAATCTAGCTGAGTAAAATTTTTTTTCTATGCTTTTTTGATTTTTTTGAATTAAATAAATATTTTAAGAATAATTACAAAAACTATATTTATTCCTATTTATCTAAAATCTCAAAACTTGCAATTTTAAATTTTAATTTCTTTCAAGGGAATTTCTATGAAAATTTATGTTGAGTATTTTATTATTTTCTATTTGTTTTTTTTGTCTTCTTAACAAAATCTAATTGGTTTAACATTTTTATATGCTTTTTAATAATTTTTTTAATTAAAAAACTATTTTAACCTATTTTGATTTCTTAAATTTTATTTATCACTTTGAGCAATTTTTAGAATTTTGCTTAATTAGCTTAATTAAATATTAATTTTTGTTTAAAAAATTTTCTGTTATAGAACAAAAAATCAATCTTAAAATTTTTCTATTACTTTCAATTCTAAAATTTATAATATTTTTTAAATAATTTAGAGATAAATAACTTTCTATTTCATTTAAACACTTTTTATTATTTCTTTTCAGAGCTTTTCATGCTTTGAAAATAACAAAATTCGTTTTATTTAGAAGACAGTTTTTTTGCATTCCAGTGTGCCTGAATTCAGCCAAATTAATAAATTTAACAAAAAATGAACCAAAAAAAGTATAAAATATAAATGTCTTCTTATTCAAAAGAAATATTTTTCATTTATTAAATTGGAGTTTCAAAGCATATCTGTATATCTTTACTGCTTGAAGAGAGGCAAAGAACTCCTAATCTATTTTAAGAATCACTAAAGTATTTATCCTGCAAAGCTTCAATACATTAGACAATATTTATCTTTAGGATTTTATTTTAGTTATTTTTTATGAAAGTTTTATCAAAATAATTTTAATTTTAAGTAATTTACATTTATTCTTTTCTTATACAGTTATTTAAACAAAAAATATTAGTGATACCTAAAACTTGAAAACATTTTAATAAGTATTAATTATTATTATTAAGTCTAAAAAACTTTCGTTTTTTAAGTGATTATTTTAAATTAGACAAAATAATCTATCTATAAAAGTAATTCACTCTAATTCCAAATAAATTATAAAGGTGGTAAAAAATGTAGGATTTTTGGAAAAATTAATATTATTTTACAAATATTTTATTGAGCTATTGTATTTATTTTATTTTTTTATTAACAGTTTTAAATTCTCTTGAATTTTTTTTAAAAAAAGTAATGCTTGATTAATAAATAACTGGTCTACTTTTAAGATTTTTAGTACCAATGATTATTTTCTTTAATAAGTAAAGAGTGAGTTACTAATGAAAAAAAATATATGCCAGTACATTTAATAGTGAAAAAGCTTCTGGCATTTAAATAAGCTAGTAATTTTAAAAGAGTTAATGGTATTCCTTAAATCCTTATTTACGCATTGTGAAAATTCGATTGATGGATTAATTTTTGAGTTTTAAGTAAATTAAAGATAATAACACTTGAATTAAATAATACAATTTACAATTAGCACTACTAATTAATTTGTTTAACAGGATGATTTTGAAGAGATTCCCAATATTCAAAAAATCCTTTATTAAAATATCAAAACCTGCCTTACTCACATCACAAACATTTTTTTTTTGAAAAAAATTTTCTTTTAGGAAATAAGATGAATAATGTTTTAAAAGCGCAAAAATTATTTTAAAATCTTGGTTTTGATGTTTTATTCTTGAGATAAAAAATAAAAACTATTAAGCGGAATAAAATTATTATGAAAAATACAAAAATCAAAAGAAAAAATTGTAAAATATAATGATAAGTGTAATTAAATTTTGCTTTTTGATTAAAGAATTTATAGTATCTCAAGTAATTGCTACTATGATACTATGAGTTCAAAAGTCTTTAATTCAAAGGAAATTTATTTGTGCTATCTCAAAAAAATTTAAGATCCACTTACAAAGTATAATTAAAATTTGCATAAAAACTTGAAGTAAAGATTATTGTTTGAGAAGTATAATTTAACATGTATCTTTATATATTATAATATGATTAATAAAAGGAATTAATGGATGAGTAAATGAATAATTAAAGTAAGGATTAAGTTGATTGAATAGTTAGTTAGTAGAGATGCATTTTAAATAAAAACAACAATAGGGAATATTCCTTGAATTTTATATATATTATATATTATATCAAGAAATTATATTTAAAAGATTTTTTTCTGAAGACAGATAGATGCTAAAGATCTTTATTTTTAAAAAGATGTGAATAAATAGTTATTTAATAATCAATCAGTGTGTATAGGGGGGATTTTTTTATTATGTATTATCTAAATTATCTGAACTTGTATCAATTTTTTCATCTAATTTTTCAATCTTGACTTTCATCTTTCATAGAATCACTATCAGAACCTTCATCACTGTCAAGATATGAAACAACTGCTACAGCTTTTTTACATATTTCTTCATTTTTATTTTACTAAAGGCTGTGTATTATTTAATTAAATCCTAGCTTTTACAGCCACTTTATGTGCTTTTTCTAGTTAGCATCAATGGCAGACATAGACATAACTCTATCGAATATGTCAAGTCCTTTCTTTATCAAATCATTATCACTCTCGTCTTATAAAATATTACAAAGAATTTCTATTAACTAAATTGTAATTTCTATCTTAAAATTATTATTTTTTTCTTTTTACAAAACCAGCCATATCACTTCAATGACTTGCTATTAAAGCTTTTTTTGGATAAAATAAGAAATTAATAATGATGGAATGATATTTTTTTATTTATCATTTTTTTGTTTCTAGAACCTATTTGCTAATCTTAAAATAAAAAAAGCATAGATTAAGAGTAAAATCTAAAGTATAAACACATATTAAAAATCGGGAGGGAGGGAATATTTCAAATTCACAGAAAATGATAAATTAATAAATAGAAATAAAATTTACCTATTTTTTTTCTATCACTTGAGGATGAAGTAAATTTTAAATTAATTAATTGTATTTTTCAGAGCAAATGCATCCTCCGTCAACTAAATTTTTTAAGGTCAAAAAGAGGTGGTATTTAAGCACAAGCATAATTTGAGGATTCTTTATCAATGTTAAAATCTAGTCAAATACTCCGTTGTCGTGGATTTATATCATAAAGTCCTTCATTTAATTAAAAAAATAATATCTTAACCAATTTTACAATTTCCCACTGCTGTATCTTTCTTTAATTTAATTTTCACTTCAATCAATCAATCAATTTCCAAATTGGATCTTTTTTGTTTGATTTATGTGAGGAAAAGTAAAGTTTTATAGCAACCCGAAATAAAATATAATGTCAGAGTTAGAAAATATTTTTACATGTCTAATTTTATCGTTTTTAATATGGGATATTACACTCATTATCTTATTGCCCTTCACTGGAATCCATACATTTTCTTAGTTTATAAGCTTTTTAACAACTTCCATCAGTCCTAAACTATAGAGCTCTTAGAACTTATTTGCTACCCATTCAAAGTTATTATTGTCTATTTTAGAAAAAAATTTGAAAAGACTATTTCTAATAAGGATATAATAATTTTAATTACTTTAATAAGATCTGACAATATTGTCAATGGCAGAAGAGAGATCGAAGTGTATATCGCAGTCATTTGATTAAATTAAGTATGAAAACACTATTCCTAATTTTTCGTGATTATAATCAAATGAGTGCTGCTACTTCGAAAGTCCATGCAAAATAATACATAAATCTTTAATACTTTCCAAATAGACTTAAGGATTAGCTGTCACTAATTTTTCAAATGTGGCTAAAATTTCTGGGTATAAGCCCTTCTATATAAAATATTCGCTTGATTTGATATTATCTATTGTTAATTGGGATATAGCCTGCAAAACCTTTTTAAAAAAATAAAAAAATATATGTATCATCGTTTCAAAAGAATATCTATAAAAATTGTTTTGATTTATTAGTGTAAAGCTTACAGTTGTAAACGTTTTTTCTGTCTTATTTAGCCTGTAAACTTTTAAGTATTATTCGAAAGCAAATTAATCAGCTAAAGGGCCAATTTCACTTAAATTTTTAAATGATTCAGTAATTTCGGAAAGCATTTGTAAAGTTCCTAACTATAATAATAAACATTTGAGAAATTTAGAGATCAGAGAAAGAGATTTATTTATTTTAATTGAATTTGTAATAGATAAAATAAATCTAAAAATGGAGTAAATTGGTATTAGTGAATTAAGAAGTATTTACTTTGCATTCATCGGATATATTAGGACTTTACGTTTGTTAGAGTAATTGTCTGACGAAATTTAGATCTTTGGAAAGAGTGAGTTTTACATTTACTGAGCTTACTGTGGTTTTAATTTAAAATCAAGTTAATTTAATTCTGAAGCAAATGTATTATTAATCTGATAAAATACTATTAGAAATGTAAAACTAAATAAATTCTTATAAAACTTTATATTTTAATACTATGTTTGACAGTAAATTGCCAAAAAAGAAAACTGGCTTTAAAATTGATTCAACAACATTAATTTTCTTTGTATATTTTTTAAATAAATTCCAATTCCAAATTTAGATTGGCTAACCCCTTTTTCTTTAATTTTGAAACCCATAAAGGCATATGGGAATTTATGTGCATAAATATTCTTTAATTTTAAATCAAACGCGGGTACGCTATATATTTAATAATATGCCTAAGCATAAAAAGTATTTTTTAGTCTAAAACATGCGAATTACTTTTTTTTGACATTGTCTCAAAGATTAGAAGAGCCTTCCATAGCTCCTCTTCAGATTAAGGATTGACTATTTTCAACTTAAACTCTAAAATCTTTTGATTTATATAATCAATATTCTCATCATCAAATTATTCTTCAAATTTGAAATCCTCTTATGATAGCTATCTAATTTAAATTGGCTAAATCATACGCTTACGATGGTAATTCAGCTACTCATTTCTAATTTATTTGAATAATTAAATATTAATTTTCATGGTTTTAATATAAATTATTTATAGCTTAAGAGGGAGGGTATTGTAGACTTATAATCAGCATGGAAATCTCGAAGTTGGTTTCACAATTAATTAGCCTTAAATCATTTAAATTTATAATTATTGATCTAAAGCAACTTAAATGCAAACAACCCCCCTCTACAGAGCTGAAAAAAAAATATTTGCTTGAAAGGCTAACCTTGATTCTGTCCGCTTTTTCTCATGAACCTTCTCCTTCAATTCCTAAATTTTTCTCTTTTCAATTTCCTCTTGCTTTTCTTACTAGTTGTTTCCTTCCATATTTGGTTAATTAATATACATAATGAAAGTTTATGTAATTATGCTTTTATCTTACTACTATCTTGCTTTTATTAATTAAATTTTTTGTTTTCTAATATTTTATTATTATTTTTCAAAATATAAATAATAATGTATTACACTTTATTCCAAAAAAATAATAAAATTCTTGTTAACTCACTTTTTATTTTATTTTTTTATTAATTGTCATTTTATTCATTCAAAGAACTTATTCAATCTTCAAGGCAAACCACCAAATAAACAAACTCACAAGCTTATTATAAAATCAATCTAATTTTTAATCAAGTCTTCATTGTCTTTTTCTTTCAGCAATTTTTTAATTAAACTTGAAGATGTATAAAGAGCTAATCTCTATCCATATATGGTAAAATCCTATTGGTCATATTTATAATAACTTCTGTAAAAATAAATATAAAAATAAATGTAATAGCTAAATAATTAATAAGAAATTTAACAATTAAATCAAAAAACCTTCTCTTTTCAATAATATTTGGTTATATATTTGATTTATGCTATCCTAACCAATAAGTGCTATTTAAAAAAAAACAGTGCAATTCAGCTTTAAAGTTTTAAAAAAAATACTTTTGAATCAAAAGTATATTCTCTAATTTATTTTTAATTAATATTTTAAATACTAATATTATTTTCAATTCTTTCTTCTCATCTTCAAATTGATAAAGATAATTTACTCTATTCAAGCTAATTCTATTTTTTCTACTTTATTTACTTAAAGGAAAAAAAGTGTAAATTGCCTAAATAATTAAAATAAAGTTCCTAAATTTATTTTTACTTAATTTAATACCAGTACAAAAAACAATTTTTTATATTAAAATTTGTTAATATTCTTAATCAAATCCTTCAAGAAATAAATAATTTCTTCATAAAAATGTTTTTGTAAATATTCCATCTTTTAATAAATAAATTTAAAAAGTATTAAAATACTATTTTCAATTAAATATAGAAAATGTAAATAGACTGATATTATTTAGAATTTTTTGATAATTAATTGTTTCAAAATTGTTAAAACTGAATAATTCTAATTGCTTGAGCTAAATATTATTAAAAAATATTTATTTTCTTATTTTGTGAATGAAAAGAAATTTTAACGTTAAAAAGTGATTTTTCATCAGATTAATTTTTCAAATTAAAGATTTTGCATACACTCTCTTATTCTTAAAATTAATATTGATAAAAAAATTAGTAGATACACTTTTTTTGGCTTATCTAAAAGTTAAGAAGGTTTTTCTAACAATAAATTCCAAATAGAGTTAAAGCTAATAATAGGGACTGAAATTTCTTCTAAGATCAAAATCAATTTTACCAATATAATAACCTTAAAAGTTTAGAAATGCATTAAATAACAATAGGACTTATCATAGTCTTAGTCCCTTTAATCATCATTTTATCATACAAGATAGGACAAAAAAAGTAATACCAACATTTATTTTTATGAAAAAGCAAAGTTTAATTGTTATTTAACTTGATTGAATTTAATAAAATTATGAAAATTATAGGCAGCAAAAAGAATTAGAGAGAATTCAAAGACAAGAAATGGCAATACAGTTTCTAAAATAAAGAGCAAGCTTACCATCTCCAAGAAATAATATATATAATCCTTCTTATAGAGATTATTATCAATATGTTTAATAGGAATAGTAAAACTAATACACTTTTAATAAGAATTTTCAGAATATGGCCCCAATACCTAATGCTCCTAGGCCTTATTCTTCTTATGATTATGCTACCTATTCTCCACCATTTTAACCTAATAAACGCCTCTCTTTTACTAACTTTACTAATTAAAACAATCTTCAGTCGTACGAATAATATGATCAGAATATTGTCAAATAAATCCTGGGTCCTTCCCCACCTTAATCTTAATTAAACACTCCAAATAAATATAGATAAAGCTGCAATTTCTATTAAGAGTAAATATTTTGTTATTTTTCATCCCATACTGAATAGCTTAATTTTATAGAACTTACTCATATTAAACAACTATTTTATATAAAAAAGTAATGTCCCTTATTTCCTAAAGGAGAGAAGTAGATCAACTTATTTTAGATGAATGATTCAAAATAAAAAAAACTTGTGTCTTAGTTGATGCAATTTTTTATTTATTATATAAATAATTTTTTGAATTCATCAAAACCCTCTAAAATTTTGGCTAAAAATTTGAAAACTATATAATAATAACAATAGATTAAATTCATGCTTAATGTCAATTAACTTCTATTTTAAATTGTATTTTGTAATTATTTATTTATATATTATTACTTCTTTTCTTTTTGACTTTTAAGCAACCCAGAACAATGCATCAAATTAAACCAATTAATTTCAAATTAAACTCTTTTCGTTTTAAGAAAATCAGAATAAAAAAATTATTTTCACTTTTTTCTGTTTTGAAGAAAGATGCTATAATTAGATCGGTAGAAATAGTAGAAGGAAATAATTTATTATTTATGTCTAATAAAAAATACTCTGTCCTCAGTGGTTCAAAATCATAGACAAAATGAAAAATTTATTAAAAATAAATAAAGTAAAAATAATTAATTAATATTTTTCTTATTAAAAAAACAACATAAAAAGTTCATAGTTAAAATGAGTGACGAAAACGAAGAGTGCATTAAATGCCACAGTTAAAAAGTTAGACATGATCGTATTAAGGGTAATGTTAAGTGCTTCTCTTGTGGATATGTAGTTGAGAGTCACTACAAAACTTTTGAATAAGAAGTTAATAACTATGAAAATGATCCTGATCAAATGAATAAAATGAGAGGTCTTGTTTAAGATGGAAAGGATTTTGTTATTAAAATTGGTAGAGATGTTTTCGATGAATAAACAGGCAAGAAAAAAAGAAAAGCTGATGAAGATGATAGAAAGAATATTCGTAAATAGCTTAATAAATGGTGCGAGTTTTTGCAATTCGAAAAAAGAGAGATCTTTGAAATTGAAAATTATTTCAATATTTTATAAAATATGGATTACTCGAATCCAAATCAGACTAAAGAAAAAGAAGCCAATTCATCATAGCTTAAAAGAAGAGGTGTAGTTGCAATTTACATATTTGTGAGACTTTTAAAAATTGATGAGTCAATGTTAAACCTCAAAAGTATTTGCAATGTAGCTGGAGTCAAGTACGAAGATGTTGAAAAAGAATTAGAGAATATTAAGAAAAATTAATTTGAAGATAAATAAAAAATCTATGAAATTTTATTTGATAAGGTAGATCTTAAAAAATATGCTGAAGAATATGCCAAAGCTCTCTCACTTAACGAAAATGACAAAAAGGGTTATTTAGCTTTATGCTAATAAATCAAAGAAAGCCAAATTTCAAATGGTGAATAAGATTAAACTAAGGCTGCGGCTGCACTTTATGCTGTTACTAAATTAAGCAATAATCCTGATTTAAATAATAAAACTCTCAAAGATTTATCAAAAGTCTGCGATAAATCTGATGGAACAATTAAAAAATTCTACGAACACTCTATATTACCTAACTTAGTCACTCTATTTAATGACATAAAATACTAACAGTATAATTGGAAAGATTATTCAAATCTCTAAAAAAATTGAATTTTACCTAAATGAATCATCCTAACTATGTACAAATTTTCTAATATTTTTTTGTTCTCATTTTTTGGAATCTAATATTTTTTAATTTAAAAATAAAAAATAAATCAAATAGAATAAATAAAAGTATTTTGAGAATTTATTTTTGATATTATTGACTTTCAAGAATTAAAGAAATTTGGAAATAATTGGTTATTTTTTATTTATTATTTTTTAATTTCTTTAATGAATCAAAAATAAATAAGAATTTTTTATAAAATTAATATATAACTCAATTTTACTTTGATTTTTCAAAATCTAGCTTTTTAGCCATAAATTAGACTATTTTTTTATTTATCCTAGTGTAAAAATTAATAAAATTTCATTTATTAAATATAATTATCACACTTTAAAAAAATTACTGTAAATATTCTCAATCATTTTATTTTTTTCAATTAACTTTTTAAATATTTTATTTAACTTCAAATCTCAAAATTTGATAAATTCTCTATTCTGAAAATTTTAATCAAAAATTTGTCAAGCTTATTATCAATAAAAAATAATTTTTTTGTTAATCAAATAATTAAAATGAATTTTTACTTAATTTTAGAAGATTTATTTTAAAAATAATTCGAATTTAAAAAAATAAGAGTTATGTGAATAAATTAAAAAATACTTTTTTTTGTTAAAGTTATTGGAAATACATATTTTTGTTAAAGTAAATTATTTTTTGTATGTGTTAATTTTCTTTTAATTTCAAATAAAAATAATTTTATTGTGGAAGAATAAGAATTATCTTTGGTAAATTGAAATGAGTGTTTTTTTAAATAAAAATGTAAATATTTTGAAAAGATTTAATAAAACAAACTATTCGTTTAGAAGTATAAATATATTTTGCATAAATTTAAGATTCTTTTTTATTTTGAATGTACCATTTAAAGCAATAATTCTATTTAGAGTAAAAAAATAAATAGTAAAGGATAAACATAATAATACAAAACAAAGCAAAAAAACATTAATAAAATCAACTTTATAAATAAACTATTATAAAAATGGGACCAACAAAGAAAGAGTTAAAGAAGTAAATGGAATTACTTAAAAAACAATAAGAAGAATAAGAGTAAGAAGATAGCGATGAAATTGATCAAGAAGAGGAGGATGACTTTGAAGACGGCGGCGATATCGAAGAATAAGAAATCGATGGTGAAGAAAACGAAGATGATGATTTAGAAGATGGTGATGATGATGAAGAAGAAGATGATGAAGAATTAGATGAAGAAGGTGAAGCAATTCCTAAACTTTAACCTAATAGCAAGCTCCCAAGAAAGCTTCCCAATGACAAGAGTGATGATGAAGAAGATGAAGATATGGAAGCAAAGGTAATGAATAATTTTAAATTAATTGATTTTGATAATTATTTAAATTCTTAGATTTTTTAAAAATATGTTTTTTAAAACAATAGGCTAAGGAATAATATATGATGGGATTAAAAGGCCAACCAGATTAAGCCATTTTAAACATGAAGATTAATGACATTTTACATATCTTATCAAAATTCAAAGAAAATAGCAAAGATGGTCGTACCAGATAAAGCTATTTAGAAGAATTAACTGAATACTTCATGCAATACTACAACTACAATCGTGATTTAGTCTAATTATTCATGACTATGTTCAACCCTAATGAAGTAAAATATTCATTTTATTTTTCATTTTTCAAATTTGCAAAATCTTAAAAAAAAAAATTAAAAAATAAAAGTAGAACATAGAGCAAATTTATTTCAGCAAAATGTTAAAATATTAAATCTTATTAATGAATTCATTTATAAAAAGCTTGTTTAATTCTTTGAATCAAATGAACAACAAAGACCCTTGACAATCAGAACCAACACATTAAAAACTCGTAGAAAAGAACTTGCTTAAATTCTTATTCAAAGAGGTGTTAACTTAGATAGTTTGGCTGAATGGACTAAGGTTGGTTTGAAAATTTATGATTCCAAGGTTCCTATTGGTGCTACTCCAGAATATCTTGCTGGACACTATATGCTTTAAAGTGCTTCTTCTTTCTTACCAGTCATTGCTTTGGCTCCTTAACCCAATGAAAAAATTCTTGATATGGCTGCTGCTCCTGGTGGTAAAACTACCTACATTGCTCAACTTATGAAGAACACTGGTGTTTTATATGCTAATGATGTTAAGGCTGATAGAAATAAAGTAAATTTTTTATGATTTTGATTTACTTTCAAGGTATTAATTGATATTTTATAATATAGGCCTTGATTTTCAATGTTTAAAGAATGGGTATTAACAATTGTATTGTTACCAACTATGATGGTAGAAAACTTAATAAAGTAATTCGCAACTGTGATAGAGTTCTTCTTGATGCACCTTGTACTGGTTTGGGTATTATTGCTAGAGATCCTTCAGTTAAAGCTACTAAAGTACTTTTTTTTAAATTAAAAAAGAAAAAGCTTTCTTATAAATAAAATTTTTAATGATTTCAATTTTAATTAAAATAGTAATTGATTGATGTCCAAAAGCATGCTCACTTACAAAGAGAATTGATACTTTCTGCTATCGATTGTTGTAAGAAGGGAGGCTATATTGTTTACTCTACTTGTAGTGTTACAGTTTAGGAAAATGAAAATGTTGTTGACTATGCTCTTAAAAACAGATTTGTTAAATTAGTAGATATGGGAATCGAAGTTGGTGAAGAAGGTTACACAAAATATTAGGATAAGAGATTTGACCCTCAACTTAAAAAGACAAGAAGAATTTTACCTCATGTTCATAATATGGATGGTTTTTATGTTGCTAAATTAAAAAAATTAGAAAATGGACCCAGAAGCATTAAATCAGAAGTCGTTAATGATAACTTAGATGCTCTCGAAAATGAAGAAGTAGAGAACAATAATGTTAAAAAGAATAACAAAGATAACAAACTTAAAATTAAGAAAGGATAATAAGGTGTGATTGAAGTTACAGCAAATGGTGAAGATTATGACTGGAATGAAGAAAATGAATCTGAAGAAAAGGAAGAAGTCGAAAATAAGGAATAAAAGAAATAAGACAAGAAGGATCAAAAGAAATCTAAGGGAGAAAAGAAGGTCCAATAAAATGAAACTCAAGTTAAAAAGCAAGATAATAAATAAGAAAAGAAGGAAGAAAATAACGAAAAGAAATTATCTAAAAAAGAAAAGAAGTTAGCTCAAAAGGCCTAAGAAAAAAAAGAAAAATAAAATAGTTAAGTTCAATAATAAGAAGAAAATGAAGATGCTGAAGAAGAAGAAGAAGCTGAAGTAGAAATTGCTAAGGAATAAAAGCAAGATAAATAAAATGGACAAAAGAAGCAAAATTAAAAAAATACAGAAAAACTTGCTAAATAGCCTTTGAAGAAATAACAAGATAAGAATGGATTAGCTAAACCTCCTAAGAACAACCAAAAGAAAGAAGAAGATGATATAGAGGAAGAAGACGTCTAAGAAGAAGAATAGGAAGAATAAGAAGAAAAGCAAGTTAAAGAAAAGAAGGATTTCAAAAAGCATAATAATTTCGGAAAAAAGAATAGTAATGGTGGAAAAAACCAAAAGTTTAACAAATTCAATAAGAACTAGAAAAATAAATCATTTAATAATAAATTCCAAGGAAAGAACAACAAATTTTAGAAAAATAAAAAGGTTAAAACCTAGTGAAATAATCATCTCTTACTTACTGATGATGATAAATGAGAATGATTTAAACATCTTAATAAAAAATAATTTGATAAATTCTCATAAGAATTGGAAATTAATTTCTTTTCAAGACAAATCATTCAAGTTTATTTATAAAATTTATCTTTTTTAAATATCAAATGTTTTTATTTGTTTTATGTAGAATTTAAAAACATTTTAAAATCTTATTTTTATAACACATTTCATCATAAAAACTTTCTTATTTTTACTAATTTTTTAATTGGTATCATTAAATAAAAGTTAAGTCAAGAATTATATTAATTTCGTTTGTTTTTATTAAAAAATTTTATGATTTTAATTAATAGAAATATTTTTTTAAAACAATACTTCAAAGAAAATATTTTTTATGTTTTTTATATTTTGATGAGCTTTTTATTTTTATTTTAAGGTGTTAATAAATTTAAGAAGTTATTAGATCATTTTTATTTCAAAATGAAAATCTATATTTTTAAAATATATTAAAACATATTTTGTTGCTATTTCTTTTTATTTTTTATAGAGTTTTGTAAAAATAATGGAATGGAAATTAACTTAGCTTAAATAGCATGACTCTATGAGTTGTGATTTAGTAAATTTATTAATTAGACTATAATTAAGTATTGATAAATTCGGTGGGGAGAGAAGTGGAGATAAATCAATAAAGATAAATATACATGGGACTAACTTTATTTTTTAAATTTATGAAAAGATAAAAGCCTAAGTTAAAAGGAAATTACACTAAAATATATTACTAAAAAAGAGAGTGCCTTATTTTAAATATTTTTAAAATATATTTTATGGCTCATTAATAAATAAATGTGAAATAAAAGTGTTTCTTCTCTATATTTGGCTTGAATTACTTTCATTACATTTTGCATTAAAGCCAGAGAGAGCATTTATTTTAAGTGAAATAGATAAAACAAAATTTTAGTTTGAAGAAAAATACTCAAAAAATTAGTTTTTTTGTTCAAGGATTATAACTTAACTTCTTCGCTTAGTTTACTAAAATATTTTCTTTTAATACATTTTACATATGATTTCCTAGGTTTATGGAATAGATTGAAACATACTATTTAATTTTTTCAGCTTAAGATCAAAGAGTAAAAATTAGTGTATTAAAAATGAGAGATATGTATAATAAATAGTAGAGAAGAAAGGAGTGTATTTAAGTTTCAATAGAAGTGGCCATGAAAATAAAAATTAAATAATTTTAATAAACATTTTATATCTGTTTAATTTCACTGTATTTTGAATTTAAAGCAAAATCCTCAAAATTTTTGTGGCTCAAATAATAATTTTTTATTTACACTATATAAATTACAATTGCTTTTTTCTCTACGTCAACTCTTATTGCATAAAAAAATAAAAAAATCCTTTTTTAATGAGAGAATAATATATTCTATAGCAAGCACTTTGCTTAAAGAAAATGAGAAAAGTTACTTTTTAGAGTTGATAAAATAATTGTTCTCATTCTATGTCTATTTATAAAAAATATTTTTAGAGGACTGCGCTCTCTTCACTTTGTTCATTATTTATTTTATTCTTTTATAATAAATAAATTTGAGGAAAAAGTAAAGCCTGATTTGATAATTTATGTCTTCTTATAAAATGTATTTATTTTTTATAAAATCATTTAAAATATTATTTTACAAAATAAATTTGAAAAATCAATTAATCATTTAGAATGAGGTGAATTCTGAATTAATTAAAGTTAAATATAATATTTTTGAAGCACTTCCAGAGCTGGGCCAAGATCTAACTGATATTTAAAATTCATTCAATAGGAAACAATTAAATTTAAATATGGTATTTTTTTCTATTGCCTGATTATACTTACTTAATTTATTGAAGAAAATATTTAAAAAAATTCAGACTAATTAAAGTGCATAACACTTAAACTAAGGGAGAGTGATATATTGTTTTGAAGGGATAAGGTATGTAAGAAGGTCGAGAGGTAATCTATGTGAGAATGTGAGAAGAACAAAAAGAATAATAGGTTTTTGATATATATAATAATAATTATTATACCTTGTGATTTATTTTAGAAAAAATTTGATTTAAGAGATTTAAGTAAAGGGATAATATTAAGAAATTTTATAATTATTTATTATATTAATAAATTTATTAACTTTTAATTAATTTTTTTTTTCAAAATAAAATTAATCGAGGATAATCAATATTAGATAAAGGCGATTTCAAACTAAAAGGATTTCTGCAACAAAAACACCCAGAAGCGATATTTCCCTACTCACTTCCTTTGCATTTCTTGATACATAAGTAGAGAACTCTTAGAAATTACTGTTAGGATTTTAAAGACGAAAAAATGTCATTCAGCAACCCTTATTACTACTTTATTCAACCCTAGAACAGTGCTATGTAATTAAATATTTTATTTTAATATCATTTTATTTTTCACTTTTTTTTCATTCAAATGACTATCAGTTTCATCTTTCAAATTATAATAGATAATATAAAAAATTTTACAACAATCTATGAAAATTAATGAATTTAAATTTTGAGTTAATCTAGACAGCATTTTGTCTGATGGATGGTAGACGTATAAGATTCGTGTTTAAAATTTTTTATGCCCATGAAAAATGAGACAATTTGCTAATTTAACAATATAATATGAAAAATTTTAATTTATTTAATTTTCTAATATTCATGGATGAAATTTTCCTCTGATATGAAGGAGGCTTTTCACATTCAGCAGTCCTTTAATCAAACATTGAAAGAAACCTTTAGGTTTTGTTTTAAAGATTTTAAATTTACAAAAAAGAATCACTTGTACTTTCTTTTTCTTTTATTAAGAAATAAAATATATTTTGAGTTGCTCTTGAATAATAAATTAATTTATTTTGTATTTTAAAAATGACCAATATTGATCAAGCACTACAGTGAGTTAATATCGATAATTTTAAACTTAAATTCCCCAACTGTACTCTCCTCTGATAATTTTTATTTGGAATAAATTATGCACGTTCAAATAAATAAGTGTTTAAAAGTGTTTGTTTTCTTTAACACAAACACACCTTCGAATTATTTTTAAAATGTTTTTTTATATATAGAAATTATCCTTAATTTTACTCATATGATTAAGAATATTAATAACATTTGAGAAACGGTACTGCTTTTGACTATTTAATGAATAAAAACATGAAAAATTTATTCATACAACCTCATAGCTTTGGCTCTAAGGAAAGAAGAATAGACAATTCTGAAAATGGACAAGTAATGAATTCTATGCTAGGAAACGTCAAGCAGAAGTAAGCAAGGTACTTATATCAACATAAAAACAAACATTAAGATTTATTTGAGACAGATTAAATCATTTTAAAGCTCTTAAAAGAATCAAGCTTTATTAAAATGATTATCTTCTTTTTTTTAAAAAAAAAAGCTTTCTTCTAAAAGAAGTTTTCTTTAAAATATAACCTTAATAGGGTACCCCTCTAATTTAATTAAAAAGTTAAAAAAAGAAGAAGAAAGAAGATATAATGATATTTGATTTTTTTCATTTGATTGTTAATATTTATTTATTCAGATTTTCTTTGATTAATCATCAAAATTTATTTTTCTTTCTTTCTTCTCTTTTTGCTTTTACTTTTTTTCTTTTTACTGTTTCTTTTAGAGTTGACTTAATCATAGAAGAAAAAAAAAGAAGAGGCAAAATAATTATAATGATCCATCCTCTTTTTGATGCATAAGGAAAAATTAAATAAATTTGTAAAAAAAATCAATATATAGGGGTGGGTAATTTAAATTTCTCCAAACTCGCCTTTCTTTTCAAACTCTCTAAAATAATTGCATTCAATTTTACACTTTTTTATCCTGTCATTTTGTTTTTTATACCATTTTTTCTTCATTGAAGCTGTCATTTCTGTCAAATCTTCACTCAATTTCAATCAAATTTTTTTCTTTTTTTAGGTATATTATTTTAATAATAATAATTTTTTCACTTCTGAAATCTAATTCTTCATTTATTAATTCCACTCTTTAAAGGAGAAAAAGCTTTAAACAAAATTTTTAAGAAACTAACTAAGTAGAGTATTGTGGGTTAATTTATTGACTTTATTCTTACTAAAATTCAAATATAAATCCTCTCTAAACTAGGCTTAAACTAATATTTAACTTTTTATTTTCTCATTAAACAAATAGTTATGATGACCATCTTTCTAAGACAAAAAAGGCTAATAAAGATATTTCAAAAAAATAAGGTCTAGACTCTAAAAAGCCTTCCTAAAACGGTGTTATTGTTATAGAAGATGATGACGATAACGATTAAGTTGCTTAAAATATTTAAATGCAGACAAATCACATTGAGAGTGATTCTTCTTCTGTTGAAGTCATAGAAAAACCATAAATAGAAAAATAAAGATAAAAAAATCTAGATAAGTCCAATAATACTTAATCCCAGAATATATTGAAGCAGTCCACCGAAAGAGTTTTTGGAGCTTAACCAGCAGTCAATGCAAATATAGTGTCAAAAATTACTTCATACGACTAACCCAGCAAGTCTGAACCTGCACCAAGTTCAAATAAGAATAATTGTAATGAAAGAACTTTTTATTTTTTTTAATTTAAAAAAAAATAATTTTAAAAAAACGATTATTTTTTCATTGATTAAATCAAAAAATTAAGCCAAATATTAAAGAAAAATTAAAATTTTTCAATAAGAAATTAAATAAACTAAATTATCTTTTAAAATTATTCTAAAGTCAATAAGACAACTACTTCATAGAGTACCTAATACAGCAGATAAATTAATGAAAGTAAAACAAATATTCCTAAGTAATAACTAATTATTTTGAGTGATAACGAAGATGATGATCAAGAATTCAAAATATCATAACCTAAGGAAATTTATTGCTACTAAAATAATAGTAATAAAAATAACTCTTCTATCAATAATTCTGCCAATAACATAGGCTAATGTGCTCAGTACTAAAAATTATTTTAAACTTCACAAAAAAATATAAAATCTATTCCTGTCTGTGATTTTTCTGAAGACTTGACTATACTGAAAGTTTAAAACCCTCATAAATTGCACATAAATGACTAATTTAGGGCAACTTAAATTAAATTAAATTCTTTTGATTTACAAAAACTAAACCATAACTAGTTTTCTAGTAAATTAGAAAAAATAAAATGGAAAGACCATTTAAAATAAACAAAAAGCAGCTCCACTTATCCATAAAAAAGCAGCAATCAAAATATTAATTTAAATATGTAAAAAAGTAGTAAATTAAATGATCTTTGTTTAGCTTCTTAAAATTTTACTCATGCACTTTAAAATCAAAATAGTAATAACTCAGTTTCATCATCATCCTCAAAGGCATTCTACAACTCATAGAATAATAAAAATTATTAAAATCAGAAATTGATTGATGTTCAATCTCCTTCTTAAACAAATAGCTCATAATAAGAAGAAAAAGATAAAAATAAAAAATTCATCAATTCAAAATATTTATATTGTAAAAAGTGCGATAAATAAATTGAATTTAGCAATGTAAATCAACTTTTTTTTCTATCAAGAAAATTTTTATTCAATTTTTGTTCTAAATTAAATCAAAATAGATAAGAAAATCGAGCGAAGGAAAATAATTACTCTGCAAAGCATGCCACTAGACTAAACAAAAGTAATTTATTTCCCTTAAAATTCAATTAATTAAGCATTTCAGCAATATTATTTTGTTAAAGCTCTTACTGGAATAATAAAAGCTAAATTTATTTATTTATTTTTTTATCAATTTTTATTAATTTGTCTAAATAAATTTTGATAGGATCGATTAACAAAATTAAAGATACTGGGAGTAAGTATTTAGAAACACTGAAGATAGATAAAATAAAACTGAAGTTGGTATAGAGTATTAAGCTGTTATCCCAGAACATTCTATGGTTAGTAAAAAAAATACTAATTTTCTCAATAAGCTTATATTAAATATTTTTTTATTCTAAAAAGATTTGTAGTAATGGTAATAGTAAAATAAGGCTAAGTTTTAAGCTATTTTGGCTAATAAAGTCCATAATGCAGAAGATAATGGAGTTTGTAAAACTAATTCTTTATATTTTTTAATTTAACGAATATTTTATTTAAATTAGATACTGAAGTTATAAACTTGATTCGTTAGAAATATAATGAAAACTATTCCCATAATGACTTCCTTTCTTTGATGAAAAATACTAAATTAACATTAAATGAAATAAAAGACAAAATGGAAAATGACGAATAAAATTTTTTGAATTAAATCGAAGGTAATTTAATATTTATTTATAATTTTTGCACAAAAAAAATATTTAAATATGTTTCTCAAAAATAATAATATTTAAATTCTTATTTTTGAGCAAATATTTTATTACTTTAATTTTAAAATTTGAAAGGTGGTTTAATTATAAAAAAAATAAAACTAATACTACTTTAATTTTTAGTTTTAACTCTTAAAAAATAAATAACTGATCTTTTTTATCAATTTAAATCCCTAGTTTATTTTTAAAATTTTATAGATTATTTATTGTAAAAATGAAAAATAAATAATATAATATTAAAATAAAAAAAAGCTTGCTCTTCCAATACTTGTAAAAACTAAAGAGTAACTCGTTTAACAAAAAGAAGATTAGAGTACTTGCAAAATTACTGATCAAAGCTAAGAATTATAAATGTATAAATGCTTTTGTAAAGAAAATTACAAAAGAAAAATAAATTCTAGAAGTTTAATTATAAAAAAAATAATAACAATTAATGAAATAAATAAATATAACTTAAAATAAGTATAAAAAATAATTTAAATTTAAATATTATAAAAAACCTAAAATTAATATAAATTAATATAATAATTAAAGAATAAATAAAATCATTACTTAACTTATTTAGTATTTAACTGTTTAAATGTCCATATAAAGTTTGTTTTAAAAAGTTCTCATTCCATATATTTAATTGTTAGAGCTTACTTAATACATTTGTATGTTCGTTGCTTTTTACAGTATTACAGATCATTTATTTTCGTGAAAAAAATCAAAATAAACTTACTTTTTTTTTGAATTATATCTTATCTTTTACATGATTTGTAAAATTTAAAATTACAAAGGTAAATTAAGATTTGATTTTTAAAAATTATGTAATTCTTATTTATTTTAAAGTGTTTTTTTTTGTTTGCTAAGATAAATACAAATTTTACAGCTATTTTTTTGAATATTCTCATGGTTTGTTTATTCGCTTTAAATAATTTATAAGATATATATAAATCAGTTTCCATAAATTAATCAGCTTATTTATTTTGAGATTAAGACATTTGCTTTACTAACTTTGTAAAGATAAATAAGAAAATAATAAATTTAAACTGAAAATTTAATTTTTATAAATATTTATTAAAATAAATAGATTTCGATTTAGGTCTTTAATTGATAATTTATCAAAGGAGAGTTAAAGTTGAAAATAGAACAATTGCATTTCACAAGCTCAGAAAAATAGAAGCGCGCTTTAGTGCTAACAACATTTTACTGAAGCAGATAAATTCATAATTTAAAAAAGAAATAAAATCAAAATTAGGTTCAAAAATTAAGGTGTAGGAGTATTGAATTTTAGTATAGATTGATCTGCTTACTTAATAGCAATTCTACTAATAAAATGAAAGTCTCTAGCTATGATTCATACACTGAAGAGTATAAAAAAGTTAAAAAGTGTAAGTTAGTTTGCAATTAAATTATATTTAAAAAAGCCCAAGTGTTTTAAAGAAATTTGTCATTTTAAATTATTGATTACTTAGGTTTACAATAGTAATTATTTATTTGAATTATTACAAGAATATAATTATTAGACAGAAGGTGATGAAGATGATGAAGAAGAGGAAGATAAAGAATAATTAATATCAGAAGATTTAAATTATGATCATTTCAGAAATAACTAAATGTATGAAAACTATTAAAATAATGGGTAGTATGATGATGATAGCTAGCAATCAAGTAAAGAGAGCGAAGAAATATTAGATTATATTTACAAAAGATAAATGACTTAAGGGGAAGAAGAAGATGATGATTTCCAAGAAGAAAACATAAAATATTTGGAAGAGGAGGAAAAGCAAATAATAGATAGTGAATTAAAATAGCAAAAACAATAATATAAATCTCAAGATGATTTCTAAACAAATAAAAATAGATAAGAGAACTTGCCTATTTAAAATAATGTTGATAATCAGTTCAAAATAAATTAAAAAAATGCTTAAACTATTTAGAGAATTTAAAATTAAAACTACTAAGAGATAGATAATTAACAAATTGTGCAAATAAAATCTAATCAGAATTAGATGATCAATAATAGGAATCAAATTTAAAAAATCTTACATGCTTCAAAATAGGTTTGCTAATTTTGTGATTGGAATATTTCTAGGATTAAATTTTTAAGAGAAAATCTACATATTAGATATTTTGAGGCATTTAATTTTTATTTTGCCAAGCCAATTAATGAAATATTGGCAAACTATGCATTACCTCATGTCATTACTTTAAAAGACTACACTTATTTCTATGATGAGAATGAGTACTTAAAAAGATATTATAGAGTTGAAGAAGTCCCTCCTCGACTTGCTGTTTTAACCAACTTTTTTACAAATTCCTATAAATAGACAAGACCCAATTTAATAGTTACAAACCAATATAAAGTCATATAAAAGAGAAATGTCAAGTAAGCTAGGTTATTCATGCGTCAAGTAGCTAAAAATGTGAACAATGGTGTCGGATATAATATTAATAATATTTACAATAAAGATGATTCCAGTGATAGTGAAGGTTACTCTTCAGAAAAAAATAATGAATCTAATTAAGCTGGTGCTAATAGCAAAGGAAGTAAAAAGAAAACAAATTTACCATCAAAAGTTTTAAACAGTCACCTATCTTAATCTATATAACTCTCTTAAAATTAATCGAATCAGTCAGAAGAATAATCTAATTCATAGAATTATTAAGAATATGACAACTATAGAAACTTTATAATGTAAATGAGCTTTGAGACCTCTACCCATGATATATACTATCCATCATTTAGCAATTCAAAGAGAAATGTTGAAATTTCTTAAAATAATAATAAAATAATATCTCAATAAAAAAGTATGGGTGATTAGATTAGTTAAAATTAAAAAAATAAAATATTTGATTTAGAATAAAACTAAGTTTAAATTACAGACTTTAACTCAGCTCCATAAAGAAATATGCATGGCTAGGTTGAATTTTAGAGTGGGGAAAATGAATAAAATCCTAGATTACTAGAATTGATAGTGGGCGATGATAGAAGTAATTAATAAGAAAGAAAGGAAGTTTAAGATATATAATAGAAAAAAGGGTAAAAAAATAGTATTTAAAATATAAATTAGATTATAGAATAAATGTAAATACAAGGAATATAAAACTACAATAATTTGTTAGATATTGACTAAGAAGCAATAGCATAATCAAATCTCAACACTAGGGAAGATTATATAAATAAAAACCATAATAACTATGATCCATCAAATAGAGTTAGCACATTGATTTCTCAAAGCAGTGGTACTTAAGTTAGTCATTTAAATAATTTTAATGCAAATAATTATATAATTGGAATGAATTGGCAAAATTAAGAAATAAATCATCAAAACTAAAGCAATTAAAAATAATTTGATAAATAAAATTTACAAGAACTTCACCTTGGTAGCAATATTATTTATATAAACTCTATAAATACAGAAGGGAGAAGCTCGGAGCCAAGTATTTAGCCTACATCTAGAGATGGTTTTATGCTATTAAATAATCCACTTTATTAAAATGAAGCCTACAGAAATTCTAATTCATAACTTCCTCTAAATATATAGGATTTATAATCAAACACATTTCCTTTTCAACAACCTTAACAACTAGGTTAATCAATTGAAGAATACAATAAAACTGAACCTTAAAGGGTGAAATAAAATAATTTAAATAAAAAATAAAATAGCTCATAAAAATCTGTCTAGTAAGTTCAGTAGTATATTCTCTCTTAGATTAAAAAGTAACATGATTTTTTAAACATGGGTAGAAATCTGTAAGCCACCTTGTCTACCTAAAATTCTTAGCATCCCTTTTATACATCTATATCTCCTGATTTACAAGTAAACACATACATTTCTTAGTAAAAAATATTTAATTACAATAATTTTTATAAAGGAAAAGAAAGAAACATCTTCAAGCCAGCAAAAATTATAGAAGTAGATAAAAGGAAATAATGTTTACACAAAGGAATTCAACGATGGCAAAAATAAATAATAAAATAATGGAAAGCAAATCTAAAATAGTGGAAGAAAGCTTCTATCTGAAAGAAATTTCACAGAAATTAATTTGGGGTCTATTTTTGAGAAGTTAAAACTTTCAAATAGACTTGCAAGTCTAGAAAACAAACAAAATTAGATTAACCAAAGTCATAATTAAGAAAATTTCATTTAAAAAATAACTAACAGCAGCTAAAGTAGAAACAACAGCACAAAAAAGAAGAATAGCAAATAAAGTGAGCCTTACTCAAATAGGCCTATTTCTAATGATATATCTCCTATTGGCTATACACCAAGAAATTTTAAAAAGAAAACTTCTAATCAAAAAGACTACCCTTCAGCTAGCTAGAAATACATTCAATCTGAGTAAAGTCCTGAAATGATAAGCAAAAAGCTATCTCACATAAGCAATTTAATAGCAAAAAATCAAATGGGTGATAAGAAGAATAGTGTCAACCAAAATGTTATGAACAATAATAGCTCACTTAAAAAAAATAATAACTCAAGAAACATAAAAGAGCAACCTTCATTTGAAGTTTTATCTGGAAGGGTTTCTGTTAGTCCACCACAGCATCCTTATAAGAATTAATTACAAGTAAAGACATCTAGTAATTAAACTAATTAATTGACAACCACTTTAGATCATTCTTAATAAGCAAATAACTCTACCATCAACTAGCTCATTAAAGATTCATAAAATTCAAAATCTTCCAATAATATTACAACAAGAATTTCAAATATCTCCAATCTGAGAAATAAAATTATCAGTGCTGGAGAATAAAAATCATCAATAAATAGCCCAAGTAGAATTTGTACTGATCGCGATACCTAAAATCCCCGTTTAAAATAAAGTAAATCGCCCTCTCTTAATAGCCATGGAGTGATTTCAAAGATTTCACAGAAAAAAACTCAGTACAAGAGAAGCTCTAATAATAAGCTTAATGGATAAAATCCGTAATTGTTTTAAAAGTAAAACACAAATAATAATCTACAAAGTAATTATTATTAAAGAGGAGATGAGCTGACTAATTATACACAAATCAATCCCAACAATAGCATGAATAATATAACAACTAATTAGAATTCAATAAGCTAGCCTCATTTATCTTAATAATAAGAAAATTCCTCATCAAACTTATAACTTCAGCTTTTACACCAAATTAAATAAAATCTAGCTGCAGCTGCATCTTCTAATACTAATAATAATTCAGGTACCCATATTCCCTCTCATCATGGTAGTGTTCCTTAAGTTTAACATAGCCATTTTGGGGCTAATAGTATTTCGTAATCAATTTCTAATCCTGCCAACAATTAATTGCTTCCAAACTAAAAAAACTCTAATAAAACTATTTCATAAAAGATACTTACAAATGCATTAACCAACACAATTAACAAATTTTATAAAAATTCTGTCAAAGCTAACGGTGAGCAAGAGCAACCAAAAGAAATTACCACATAAAATATTCCCCAATAAATTTAAAAAAATACCTAAGCTAATTAATAAATTAAGAATTAGAGTGCTTAATCTCCATAGTAAAATGGATTGAATACTTAATTTATTTAGAATCCTGCCTAAATAGCTCAGCATACAGTAGAAAGTGATTTATCTCCTCGCTTGTTTTAATAATAAATATAAAACTATTAAAAATAAAATCTTAAAAAATAAACAACAAGCGGATAATCCAGAAATCAAACTAAAATCAAAGGAGGCTTATTAAGTGAAGATATCTCCTAAAAATCAATGAAAAGTTTATGTAAACAAAGGATAAAGCATAAAGATTCAATAGGATCTTAAAATCAGATTTCAGCTAACCTTGAAACCTTAAACTCAGGTAGAAATTCAAGTATGATAAAAGTTTAAGATTATAAAGTAAACAATCAAAATAACAACCTTGCTGCTTATGGTACAATAGGAGGATCTTCGAAGTAATAGGAATAAATTTAAAGTATAACTGATAGCAAGAAAAAGTAATTGTAAATGAGACATAAAGGAAGTAATGGATAGTACAATAATACAGCAGTCACTACAAGTATAAATGGAATGATTAGCAATTAGTCAATAAATTCTTCTGTGAATAATGTAAACTCAATAATTGGAAGCTGTAATTACATAAATAATCTAACCACTAACAACAATGCTTAATCTAATTAAAATTAAAAAACAGTGAACTAGAAATCTTAAAATCAAAACAATTTAAATGCTAAAAATATAAATTATTCCTCAAATTAAAACTAATAGAATTCCAATTTTATCTTGAATCCTTCTGTTTTAAATGGTTAAACAAATATTAATTCTATAAATAGCAATTTATAAATAAATGGATTTTAGTCACCAAATCAGCCTATTTCAAACTCTTAGATTCTATAATAATTCTAAACACTTAATCATTAATCTATTAACTAGGAATCTAATTATAATAGTAATAATTAAGCTAATCATTAGAGAATAGAAAGTATCAAAAAAGTGAATAGTCCTAGATAGAGTTAGCCTCTAATTAAACCTCCTTAGGCTATTAATTAACTCTCCAATAGTTCTTTGATAAATAGCAATTAAAAACAATAAGACCATAGAGTATTTAAAACAGAAGCTCACTGCTAAAGTGAAGATAACTAAATACAGATTGTGAACTCTTTTAAGAATTTATTGAATTAAAATAACTTTATTTAGCAAAATGGTAATTAATATCAATTAAATTTATAAGAATAAATTAATAATCCTTAACATAGCTAAGTTTAGCAAGCTTTAAATAATTAAACAACCAAAAATGACCAGTCTAAGAATAAAAATCAAATAGGAATAACTTTATCGCCTGATAGGCTAAAAGAACAAAGGAAAAAGATAATTCAAAATAACGAAGATAGTAAAAATGCTTTTATACAGTAATTAAATGGATAATTTTAATTATAAACTCAGCTAGCATAATCTAAGAAAGTTTAGGATGAATTTTAACTAGGCAATGGATTTTATACTTAAAGAAATAATGGAAAGAATAGAAAAAAATCCAATGAGAATATAGGAAGCCATCAAAAATTCATATAATCAAGTAGGGGAAGCTACTAGGGATAATATTCTGATTTGAGTGCTTGGAAGCATACAAGTATTTCGAAGTAAGGTATAGATAGCTAAAACCCCCCACTAAATACACATAGTCAACAAGAATCTAATCAACAATCAACATAGCTAAGCACCTCTCCAAATAGACAAGTGCAATAATAATAAGGGAATTAATAACATAATATTTATAATTAGCATTACTAAATGAGTAACAATAATGGAAATCAAGCTCATTTAGTGTAGCAGCAAACAGCAACTTTACTTAATTAAAAAATTAAATAGCTCAGTTAAAAGTTTTAAATTTAATGAAAAATTTAATTGATTTGAATAAAAAAAATAATTTAAATATTTAATAAGATTTTTTTTGTTTAAAAATAAATTTTAAATGTAAAATTATTTGATAAAGCAGATATTAATATCCTTCAAAATACTAATTAAAACAAATAATAATTTAATCTTCTAATAATTTGAACAAATCTATTTTATTTATATTTGCCTAAATTTTATCAAAATTTTGTTTTATTTTGGATTTATTAATCAGTTCTTGTCTTCCAATTATTCTTTTCCTTTTCCTTATTTTAATTATTTTATCAAACGTACTTTTTATTTTGTTTTTAAAGAATGATTTTCAGTCGTTCTGTTCAATATTTTACAACTTTAGGATTTATTTATTTTAAAAGGATTATTAGAAAATATTCTTTTCAATATTTTATCAAAATTTTCATAAGGATTGATTGATTTAACTATTTTAGAATCATTATTTTATTCTAGTTTTAAATATTTTAATATTATATCAAAATTTTGTTTTCATGAGGATTTATTTGTTTTAAAAGTAATTCTTAACTTAAATATCATTCTTTTCAATATTTGAGATTTGATCAAAAATATTTTTTTAAAACTTATTTTCTCAATTTCAATATATTTTATGATTCTTTTTTCTCAAAAATGTTGTTATAAACATTTATTTTTTAAAGAATTATTTTATTCTTATCTTCATATGTATTTTTTAAATTATTTTTATTTACTTCAGTATTGAAGAGGAAAGTTAAAAAGTACTCGAAATCAAATTAAAATAGTATCTAAATGATACTCTTTAATAATTAAATATTTTTTTGTATTTTTTATTTCAGATAAGCTATTTGATATAATTTTGTTTTAAAATTTTCTTTTCTTTTATTTATCTATTGAACTTAAAATATTTTTAAAAATAAGCTTCAGCTCGTTTTTAAAATATGTAAATTAACTCATCATTAATTTATTTTGAAAAAATATACTAAAATTTTGTTGACTATAAATGAAAGTTTTATTTTTGATAAAATTAAATTATATTTGAGTATTTGGTTGATTATTAAAAAAAATCTAAAATTTTAAAAGATTTTTAAGTTTAATATTTAAATTTTTTAATCAGATTAATCAAAGGTTAGTATTTGTTGCTGAATAAGAAGATAATATAAATAGTATCTTCTGACAAATATATTTTTTTGGTTCTAATATAAAATGTTTCCATCATACGCCTACTCAGAAATAAGGTATAGATAAGAATTAGATCCTAATTACAAAGGAGAATAGGAAGAAGAAGAAGAAGAAAATGAAAATAAAGATGGCCAGAAAGTATAAGCAAAAAAATTTACTAGCGAGAAAGATGAAGAAGAGAATTAGGCAAAATAAAAGCTAGAAAGAAGAAAAAAGGAAATCAAAAAGATTAATAATTTTATGAGATTTATGCAAAATAACATAGCTGATAGAAAGACTTAAAACTATGTTTTTTAGGTAGAAGAAAAAATTTTAGTTGATGATTTTCTCAACAAACATGAGTTTGAAGAAATGCAAAGAAATTACAATGACTTTAATTTAGGAGATTTGGTTTTAATATTTTTCAATCCTGATAGAGAAGATAAAGATAAATGTTTTGGTAAAACGCCATATGTAAAATTTATAGAAGCAGAGACTATTTATGATAACTATTTGAAGGTTCTTTCAGATAATGGATAAACATCAGCAGACCTGATATCAGAAAGAAAAGCGTTTTTATATTCATTTTTAATGTTAGATGATTATATTGAGAAGGTTGATCCTGAGAAACAAAAGTAAAAGGAAAAGTAAATTGAAGAGGAGAGGTAAAGATAAAAATTAAAGATGGAGTAAATGAAACAAAAAAATGGAAAAAAAGATAAAACTAATTAAAATGAAGGAGATTCTAAAGCAAATGATGAAGAAAAGCAAATTGCCAATAGGAAAGAAAAAAAAAGAGATAAAACTAAATGGGATTTATACTTAGAAGAATTTTAAAAACTTAAATTTGCAAGGCTAAGTTAAGAAGGTGAATTTAATGGATTTAACCTCATAGAAGAGTAATATTTAACTGATTTATTAATGGAAGTACCTCTTAATGAAAAAATCTAGTTTAAAGGTATCTTTATTTTTCACTGAAATATATTTATAGAATTATATTAGATGTAAAAAAAAAGCTATATGGAGGTGGTTTTTTAAGTAAATATTCTGATGATCCACTTTATTAAACTGAATGGCTTTGCAGTAACGATTAGCCAAGGGATTTTTTGACTCTTGTTAGATTTACTATCTAATCCAAGTTAACTAGTAAAAACTCAAATTTTCATACAAGATGCTTTATTTCAGAATTTGGAGAAGATATATTTATGGTGTTAAAGGGAAATGAAAAAGATTTTGATAAAGAAGCTATGAATTCAGGTATTACTAAATAACTAGAATTAGGATATTCTGATCTATTTAGTTTGGAACCGTGTGATATTAGATATCGTCCTTTAAGACTTAAAAAGTAAATCTAGAGTTGTGTTAATGAAATCATGAAGGATAAACATTTTACTATTAAAGAAGAGGAGCCAACTATAAAAAGAGCTTAAACTTTAAGAAATTTTCGTAGAATTGAGGACAGAACTAAAATGCTCTTTGATGTTGTTAAAAAATGGAATAATAATTTATTTTGGACAAATTTAGCACTTAAGTAGATAAAGGTAAGATTGTTAATTTTATTATAATTTATTTATTATTTTCAAAATTAAGTAATTAGAATATGTTAAATTCTAATTTTTACTAGATTAATTAAAAATATAATTATGATTTAATGTAATTAATAGATAAATTAATTAAAATTTAAAACAAACATAAATCCTAATTTAAAATAAATTAAAAAAAATACTTGAATCCTAAATTTTCTATGAAAGTATTTTGGATAATTCATAAAATTATTATTTAAACATTTTGTTAAAATTAAATATTGATTTAAAATTTAAAAATAGGTAAACAAATTTATGGATGATCTTGCTGAAAAGTTAAATATTAATAGAGATAACGAAAAAGCTGAAATATTAGATGATGATGACGAAAATACTTCTAGAGAAGAATGGGAAGCTTACTATGTTTATCTAGATTATTTGATGTATTTTTAAAAGAAAATGTTAGAGCTTCACTAAATAGCAAAGAATGATTAAAAAGAAAAGTTGTTAAGAAAGTATGACTTGATTACTTAAAATGAGGCTTTTCTTTATAAGTTAATTTTTCGTAAAGCTCTTGGTGATACAAATGAAGTTTTTCACTTGATAAATGGCTCTCTGAGCAAAGCAAAGGTCTTGCAAAATATTTGGGATAGGTTAGTAATCAAATATTATGAATTAATTAAGAAATTTAAAAAATTTAAAAATAAACAGATTAGGTACTCGTCCAATTTCTGCATTTCTTGATTATTTTAACACTACTAAAGAGAAAGGTTAATTTATTTGGAGAAGATATGAAGTTAATGAGAAAAAGAATAGATCTAAGTATCTTAATATGGAAAGAATAAAACTTACATATTCTATGGTTGTTAAGTAAATAAATTTAGAAGGTTTGGTTAAAAGTAAAATGTATCTAAAGACTTTTATGGCTATACATGATCCCTATTAGCTAAAAGGTAATGCAAAAGCTCCTATGTTTAAAAAGCTTATATAGGCAACTATAGTAGATGATGACGTTGTAACAGAAACAGAAAAAGAATTAAGAAAGTTTTTTAAATTACTGGAAGATGAAGCAGAAGGTGCAGACTTTGATGCTGAAAGTGTAGCCAAAGAAAATGAATTAGATATAAAAAGGCCTTGGGTTCTGCAAATTGATTCTATAAGAGATTACTTTGGTGAAAAATTAGCTTTATATTTTAAATTTGTCTAGTTCTTTACTTTTCATTTATCATATCTAGCTTTTATTGGTATAATCATATTTATACTTAAAGTTATTATTATTAGTGATGTAATTGAGTTTTATCTTAACACGCTTTTTGCCTGCTTTATTATTCTTTGGTCAACTCTTTTCGTGGAATTTTGGAAACGTCAACAAGTAATATTTTTTTTACTCTTTCTTTTTTCTTTTGTATTTTGTAAAGCAGCAAGATGAAATCAGAGTTAAAAATATTTTCTTAATCTTCATTACTCATTCAATAATCATGATTGAAAAAACAAAAATTTTTTTACTTAAAATTTTTGATAAAATTAAGATATTGTTTACAATTGAATTTGGTCAATAAAAATTTGAAGAAGATGAGGCTGAAAGACCTGAATTTATTGGTGTTTACTAAAGATCAATAGAGAATGATAAAATGAATGAAAAATATTTTTCACCAGTAAAAAGAAGAATGATTATGCTGTAAGTTAATTTCATATGAAGGGTATTTCCTAATCAATTTTATTTTTAAAAAGTGGTGGCTTAGTTGGCAGTTTTTTTATCATATTTTTGGTTGTACTGACTATGTATAACATTTTTAATTTAAGACAAGAATGGACTACTAACCCTCCACCATTTATTGGTTCAAATGCAATTTTAGCTACTAACGTTATGAACTCTGTTTAGATTGTTGTTTTTACTTAAATCTATAATGTCTTTGCTAACTTTTTGAATAAAATAGAAAACCACAAAATTCTGTCTTCATACGAAAATTCTTATATTGCAAAGCTATTTTTGTTTTAGTTTTTCAATACTTTTAACTCTCTTATCCTTATCTCCTTTTTTAATAGTATTCCGCCATTTAGTAGTTTAAATCTTTGTGCCTCTCAAGTTGTATAAACAACTGTAGTTGATGGTAAGACTGTCAAGAAAACAGTTCCTGGAGAAATAAACTGCTTTTCAGTACTATAATCGAACATTATTACAATCTTTTTAACTATGATTATAAAAACAATACTTGAAGTAGTTATTCCTTTTGCTACTTAAAAGGCAATGGAGCTATTGAAGAAGAAATTACTATCAAGAGGAGAAATGCATCCATTTACAAAAATTGACAAAGAAATCGAAAATTAATCACTTTTAAAACCTTACATGACCAATGACGATTTGGATGGAACAGTTCAAGATTATTTGTAACTCATTGTCAAATTTAGTTTTTTAACATTATTTGGGCTCTCATTTCCTCCAACATTTGCAATTGCATTCGGAAATAACATTATCTAGCTGCAAGTAGACAAAATAAAGCTAATTTATTTATACTAAAGACCTATCCCTAAAGGTGCATCAAATATTGGTACTTAAACTTTATCGATAATTCTAAATATAATTTATTCTAAATTAATTTAGGTACTTGGCTCGTTATTCTATAGACTATTAGTTTTATTGCCACCTTTGGTAATGCTGGTAAAAATATTTCATCAAATATACTCATTAACTAACAATATTTTAAATTTAGGTCTTATCATATACACTTCAAAATATAGAGACTACTTGTCAGGAAATGAACCGCTAATAACTTTTGTGTCACTTCTCATCTTATTTTTGAGTATAAAATATTTTATAAGTTTATTAGTTCCAGATGTACCTGAGAAAGCTCTAATTATCAGTAAAAGAAATTAAGTGGCTGTTGAAAGAATTAACAAAGGCTTTAAAAAGGATATTTCTAGATAAGTTACTGTCAGTAATCTTAACTTTAACACTCAAGGCATAAAATACAAAAAAAATGAATGAAAAAAAAAAAGTAAAAATTATATCTATTATTTATTGTGCATTAGATGGATTGTAATTTGTTCAAAGATTGAATATAAATTATGAAGAGTTAAAAAATTTAACCGTCTTTTAATTAAATGTTAGTGTAATTAAAATAATTTGTGTTTGTTAGTTTTTTTAATATAAAAGTTACTGAAAATATATGATTGATTTGTATACATTTAATATTTTAAACTTAAAATTTATTATGAAATAATTAATTTATAAAACAAAAGTAATTAATAAAAATATAATAATTAATTGCAAAAACTGCAATAATAAATCTCCAAAATGAATTTATCTAGCTAGTCTATAATTGAAGCTGTTTTTAACAACTCTTCATAATTTACTTTACAGTCTCCAAGAGTTGATACTTAAAGATATTTGGAATTAACTACTTTAAACGAATAGACTCCTAGTTTTAATAGAGAATACATTAGAGATCCAGCCAGTCCTAATATATAAATTCATTAAAACTATTCCTTTCAACCTGAGCAATAGATATAAATCCCTCCTTAACCTTCAATAAACTAATTCTACCTTTCAAAAATAAATATATGCTCCTAAAATTGTAAATTCCATTTTAAGTATTTTATAAATCTAATTAAAATTATTCAGTGAATAGCTAATTAGATCAAGGATATATAGTCTAAATGCCTTAAAATAAATAAGCAAGTTAATCAGTAGAAAAATAAAAGGGATGTTAATAGTAGCAATTCCATTTATAAATTTATAAGAAAAGTCAATCTGCATATCAAAATCCTACTTCAGAAGAGCTTAGAGAAAGCCTTTTTGGTAAAAAAAAGTACTCTTAAATATTTTAGTAGAACTAAGACTAATGTTAAGAAATAAAAAATTAATAAAAAATATAATCTAATCAAGCCAATTTAAGCTAAAAAGTTTTTGGTCAATTAAATATTGATTAAATCTAAAATATTGGTTAATTATAATAGAGAGGTAGATAAACTTAATAAATATAAAATTTGATTAATAATTGTTCAAAGGATTAGCAACATAATATAAAATCTTTTACTCAATAAAAGCTAGATTCATTGAGATCTTCTTAAAACAGAAAATATTTTTAAAAATAAAAGGAAAATAATCCAAAGTAAAAGTAAAACAGATAATAAACAAAAACACCCCTTAAAAATTAAATAAAAGAAGTATCTGAGGAAGATAAAGAAAACCAAACAAAAAAAATGCTCTAGCAAATGTCTTTACAAAACCTAAATAATAAATCTTTAAACTAACTTTAATAAATTTCTGTAAAGCATAGCTTAAAATAGCCGTTTAAGGATAGTAGCAATAATAATGTTTAAATATCTTAATTTTATGAATAAAGGGTTTGTAAAATTGTAAATAAAATTAATAATAAATTTAATTGAGTACTTAACTTTCAAAACTAACCAAAATATTAATGAATTTTATCATAATAATTATTTCAGATTAATCATTATCAATATTTAATCAAATCCTTATTTTTCAATAAATAATACCTTTTAAATTAAAAACTGTAATTTTTCTTTAAAAAATCTAATCTTTAAATCATTTAACTAAAGTCATGTCATTTTATATAATATTCTTTCATAAAATGTAAAATTTATTATAAATAACTCTAATAATTAGAAAAAAAAGTATCTAAAAATTGATGTTTTTATATTTTTGATTTTGATTAAAGATTAACCTTTAAAATTTCTTAAATGTATGTATGTAATTTCATAAAAAATTCAATTTAGTTAATTAAATTAATAATTTTTGTTGCATCTTAATGAAGAATTAAATTAATACTTTAACTTTTGAGTAAGTTGTTTTAGTAATTCTTATAATTAGTATTTTTTGAAATTACCTCTTAGATTTCACTATCCTTTTCAACTTTTTGTTTTTCTTTTTTCATTCAGAATCTTCCTTTTTTAGTAACAAACTATTAACTATATTCTGATGACACTTATTTCGCAATTAAAAGTGCGATGATATCGTCATAAATATATATATCACTATTTCAACTACCTTAATCCTATTCTTAATAATAATATAAAAACTGACAAGAAAGTAGTGTTAAACTAAATATTAATTAAATTAATTAATTAACAATAAATAGTAGAAACAAAATTTTATAGTACTTAAATAAAAAGATATGGAAAGCACTTTTAAGCCAGGATTCCTCAATGGAAAGATTGTTTTGATTACAGGTGGAGCTACTGGTATTTGCTACGGTATTGCTCTAGGCTTTTTAAAGTATGGTGCTAGAGTTTGCATTATGAGCAGAAAGCTTCCAAATATTTAAGCAGCAATCGAAAGCTTAAAAAAGGAATCTGGATCATCTGAAATATATGGAACTACTTGTGATGTTAGAAAGCTAGAAGAAATTGAAAAGGCTGTTGATTTCTTTATTGAAAAGGTTGGTAAAATAGATGTCCTTATTAATGGTGCTGCAGGAAATTTCTTAGTCCCATTTGAGAGTATGAGTGCAAATGCTTTTAAGACTGTTATTGAAATTGATTTATAAGGTACTTTCCTAGTAACTAAGGTAGTACATGCCAAGTGTTTAAAAGGAAGAGGTGGAAGTATTATCAACATTAGTTCTACACTTTAAGTCTGTGGAGTAGCATTGTAATAAATATTTTTTTATTTTAAAATCATTGAGTATATTCTACAAATTTTGTTTAAAATATCAGACAAACCCATGCCGGTGCTGCTAAAGCCGCTATTGATGCAATTACTAGACATTTAGCTGTTGAATTAGGTAGCCAAGGTATTCGTGTTAATGGTATTGCTCCTGGTGCTATTGATGGAACTGCAGGCTTTGAAAAATTAACTCCTGAAGGTGGCTTAAGCATATCATTGAAGGAAACCATCCCTCTTAACAGATTAGGAAAGAAAAGTGATATTGCTGAATGTGCTATGTTCTTAGCTTCAGATGCAGCCAGTTATATTTCTGGATAAACTATTATTGTTGATGGAGGTGCAGTTTTAACTTTCCCTAACTTTACTTTATTATCACCTCAAGTCCGCAAGCTTTTAAATCCAAGTCTTTGAAATTACTTGTTTTTATGTTTATTTTTATTAATTAAAATGTTTTCAATTAAAGTTAGTAAATTCATTTTATTTTAATTTTAAGTTAAGAAATTAATTCAAATTTATCAAACTAATTATTTTCTAAAAGTTGATTTAATAATTTTTTATTCTATTTTCTAAGTATCTAAGCTAAAATTTAATTTAAAATATCTGTATTTGAATTATAATAATTATCAAAACGTTTAAAATTGCTTAATTATTTAAAAATATCAAATATATTAAATAAAATTTTTAATTCAAATTGCCATTTAGTTTGGTATTTTAAAATATTTTTCAAAAATTTTTAGAGTTTTCCAGGAGATTTAAAATTCAAAAAACACTTAATCCAAATTAATAATTTAAAAACAATTTTTATTTTTAAAAATAAATCAAAAAAAATTTTGAAAGAAATTTCTTTTTGTTAACTTATTTTGAATAATAAAATATTAGAAAATATAAAATTAATTAATACAAAATCAATTTAAAATTGTAAAAATAAAGTTTTAATATAAAAATAAAATTTTGTAAACCTTCAATCATGTAAAAAAATAAAATTAAATAATAAATAGACAAACATCATATTTTATCATTTTAAATTGATTTCATCATTAAATCTTTTTATGTCTTCTTCTAATAGATTAACTTTTTGCTTCAATAGGCTATATTCCCTAATTTAACAGAATTTATTGTTAAAATTGAAATTGAAAAAATTAATTACTTTTTCTTTTAGCTAATTTAGCTTTGTTCTGGGTATGTGTTTTCTTTTTATACTTAAGTTTATCCTAGTTGTACTATTTCTTCTTTAAGCATTTAGTTCTTAATCTTTAGGTCAGTTATTACATCTGTTTTCTATATTAACAACTACTTTAAATGTAAAATTTCACTATCTCTTTCAGACCTAGAAGTATTTAAATCTATTTTTTACTTTTTCTTAAACTGTAGCTAAAGATTTACAATAAAATTTTCTTTTTCTATCAATTTATTTTAGAGTGATTTAATTATTAATAGTTATTCAGATTAGAAGCCATTCAAATTCTCACTCAAATAAGATATTTTATCTGTCAAATTTTGAATTTATGACTTTAATTATTCATTTTCTCTTTAATATTTTTCAGCTACTTATTCTTTATGCTTAAGTTCTTTTTCATAAAATTAAAGCTGCTATTTCACTGTACTTTATTTTATAAAACAATGTAAACTATTAATATATATTCTAAATCTATTCATTTACTTTAATTAATCAAGAGCTCTAGAATCTTCTACATTAAGTTACTTCTAATAAATACAAAACTATTAAATAACTAGAAAAAAATAATTTAAATATTTACTTGCTTTATTAATTTTGTTTTTATAGCAACTTAAATCTTAGCCCACAAATCATTCATTAACTATATGTTAGTTTCTATATCAAAATTATTCTAACAAAGTTTATCAATTATTAAAATGTTTATGTGAAAAAAATAACAATTACATCAGAGCTTTAAAGTTGGTTGGCTTAGTTATTAAAAATAATTCTAGAAGTTTATTGGATTGATTAATTAGAGATATCATTCTAGTTATCATTAATCTAAACAAAAGAATTCTGGAGAGATTATATTTTTTTAATTTATTAATTTAACTATCTTTGTTACTCATTTAAGACTTCTTGCTATTATTATTAAAAATCTTCTAAATTATGTGAAACATTCAATGACTTTATTGGTTTCTCTAATCTTTTATGAGACTAAGAATATTTCTTTTATGTGCTTGGACTATTTGTACAACTCTAAACATAATTATGTCCTGCTCTATTAATTTTATTGAGTGTAAGGTTATTTTATTTATACTATTAATTTTTACCTACTATTACTGTTTTAAACATCACTACTATATTTAAGTATGCTTTGTATTTCTTATTAAGGAGTAAAATTAAGATATTGATTTTATTCTTTAGGAGTTGAATAGTTTTTTGTAGTAGCTTGGGAGTTGAAATAATAAGAATTAGGAATTGACTATATCAAATGATTATTGATTTAAAGCATATTTTATTGGCTATTTTATGGAGACTTAAAATTTATAAATTAAAGTTCCTATTAACTGAATTGTTGTTCATTCAAATTTTAATACTTTTATTCCTAAATATCAAAAAATAATTAATTTGTGAAAAACTTTCAATTAATTTTACACTTAAATTCAATTCCTATTTACTTTATAAGTTATTTGTTTGAGTTTTTTTTTGATTTTTTGAATCTTCTGCAATTTCTTAAGGTGATTAGAATTATTGCGCATTCTTCGATACATCAATTAACCCACTAAAACCTTGCTATGGGGATGCTAGACTAGAATTTGAAAGAATAAACGCCGGAGTCCTACTACTTTAAATAGTGTCAGGAAGATTGTAATTTTAATAATTACTCTCTAGCTTGAGAAACTGTTAAGCATTTTTAGTATGGTTAAAATCTTATGTTTAACTTTCATTTTATAAATTTTATAAGTTTTGAAGGTTAGAATTATTAATCATATTCATATAATCAAAATTATACTTTGATTCTTAAATCTAATTATTCACTTTACCATCAAATGTGTTTACTCTTTTATGCTACTTTTAACTATCTTAGATTTTTGTTTGATCCAAGCCTAAATTCAAAGATTCCTAATATGCTTATTTGTTGATTATTTTTGGGATATATGGTGTTATATTCAAATCTGTTAGCTAAGAAGAATTATTTTATTCCTATTGAATATTAATCTATGCGGTGTTTTCATTTTTATTCTAGTTTAAAGTAGTTGCAGTTAAACCATATAGGGCTGCTAAATTTTTATTATTTAAGGTATATTAATTATTGGCTGTTGTGCTCATCCAGTAATATTTTTGTTATAATTAACAATATATCTTATTAAAAATTTTGAAATTAATTATATTTAATTATTAACGAAACTCTATTTATTAAAGTTGATTTGTGATTAAATATTTTTGATAGCTTTTATCATCAAGAATAAATACATTACAAATCTATTTCAAATTAAGTATGATATTTTTTAAAATAATTCGTTTGAAAATTCGATCTATAATTCCATGTTTTTTCACAACAATTTTAAAAAAATATTATGAACAAACTTCAAAATTTAATGCATAAATGGATATAAAATATAAAGAATAAAAATGAATAGAACAATTAATAATTTATTAATAAACATGTTTAAAAAAATAAATAGAAAATTGAGTTAAGTAAGATAAAGGAGTTTTATTTAAGTTTTAACATAAAATTGAAATTTTTGATCATATTTAAAATCATTTACAAAATAATAATTTCAAATGTATTTTTTTAAATTAAAGCTTTTCATTTTTTAAGATGAAAATTAATGATGAAATTTTAATCCTATTGAATATTTTTTTAATTTATTTATTTTAGAAAAAATAATTTTGGTGAAGAGTCTTTTCATTTCTCTAATTCTATGTAGAGCTTTTACATTTTAACTTTAAGTTTATAAAAAAATAAGCAAATTAATTATTAACACAAATTACATATAAATTTACATGAAATGCATCTTAAAGTAATCAAATTATAAAACTAATCTAATAATGAATTAAATGTTGAATAGCAGCTAACAAGTCCTGTGATCTAAAAAATTAATTTAAATCCTGAAAATAGTAAAGAAGAGATTGAAGTTCTCAATTAAAATTATATATTGCTAAAAGCAGCTCAGAATTTTTTTAAAGAAAAATAAGGAGATGAGTAGAAACCTGTTAAAGATTCAATCCGTGTTTTTAACAATTTTAGAATTAGATCTAATTCTCCTTAAAATCCAAATTAAAGTTAATATCAATATGGAAAAGTCTCTCTAGGATAATCAATAACTTAGTATGACTAAAAGAAAGCAGAATAAATGAACAAATCTTATTAGTTATAATTGCAACAAATCAAAGGATTGACTACTTCTTAAAACTATAAAATTGATTCATAAACAGATAATTCTACTTAAGCTTAACTCTAGTAAAATACTTCTCTAAAATATACAGAAGTAGGGTCTAAAGTTATGGGAAAGAGTCAGTCTCCTACATTAAAGCTTTAATAATTTCTTTAAATGAGAGATTTAGCAGAGCTAAGAATGACTAATAAGTAAATTAAATAGACGCATACAGCAGTCTCTTAAAATGTTTATAGAAAGAATAAATCAGAATGGATTCTATAACAATTAAGTAGATTCTCTCCTTAACAAGTGTTAAACCTAGAAGATCCAATTATTCTTGAAGCAATAAAAAATTTAGATTTAAAAGGAGAGGAAATGAAAAATTGGATTTAAGTTAGTGATTTTTACAATATTTAAGAATCAACAAAAATGCAAATGAGAAGGTACTTAACAGCTTTGAATGAATGGTTTTATAAAATAGAATCTATTATATAAGAGAGAGATAGAATTCTTTTAGAGTAAAAAAAATAAAAAAATAAGGCTTCAGCATAAAATAAAATAGAGAAGTTTTATTAGAATTTTACTCATTCAAAATACTATCGTGAATTTGATATAGAGAAAGGAGGAGGTTCTTCTAGAGGTAGAGTTAGAAAAGTTTAATAATCAGATATAAATAAATCAGATTATGTAAACAGTCTTGTAATGAATAATGAAGGTAGCAATTTTATAGAAGATATGAAATTATAAAGTAGTCATCCATAATTAGATAATAGCCAAAACATGGACTAATCTAAGAAAGTAAAGAACAGTGAAACAAATTTAAGAGGTAATACTAAATCACCAAATTAATCATATTCGCCTCAAAAGCAACCATTTCATAATGAGTTAAATACTACTAGATAGCATAAATAATAAGAAGGTAATCAAACATCGAGAAACTCATTGTTCATTTCTAACGCTTTGAATTAATCAAAAGAAAGTTCTTATATAAATAAGGAAAATGGAGAAAATTTAGCAGAAAAAATAATAGAGTTAGAAGGTTCTGCTAATTAAAAAACAGAGATGAGTCAGAGTAATTAAGAGCAAGGATATAGCAATTATGGACAACCTGCAATAAATTAAAAAAATTAAAAAACGAGATATATGAAAGATGATTTTTAATAAAAAATATAAAAAAAATTGATCATAGAGGAGAGGTTAACTAATTTAAGAATCAATGAAGCTTTAAAATATGAAGAGGAATAATCAAATTTGTAAGTGACTTTAAAGAAAAAAAAGATTTTAACAAATTAAAGAAAGCAAGAGGACCTTTAAAATAAGCTGGAGAAAATAAAAATGAGAAATAATTATATCGAAGAGAAAAAGAATTAGCATTTATAATAGAAAGAAGATGATATTAATAGAAGATATAAAATAATCTTAAAAATATAATAAGAAGATGAGCACTTTTTAAATATTAAGTAAAAGAAAGAAGAAATTAAGCAACTCATGTCTTTTGAAAGAGACAAGCAAGCCCAATTAAAATTATAAATTATGAGGGAATAAAATGCAATTAATGCTGATGAAGAGATGAAATAAAAATTAGAAGATGTTTAAAGGCTTGATGAAAGTATGGAAATGAAAAATTAAAAAAGAGAAAGCATGATGTAAGTAATTTAAGAAAAAACTAAATTATAAAATGAGTAAAAAGCCTAAATCCTTTTGAAATAATACGAATTATAAAAATAACTTCAAGAATAAATTGCAGGAGAAATAGCCAGTAAGTACAGTCAAAGTGTTAAATTCTTAAAGTAACTTGAAAAGTAGAGGAGTTAAAACATAAATGAAATTAATAGAGAGTTTGAAAAAAAATAAAAAGAAATTGAAGAAAGGATGTAGATTATAGAGATTTAAGAGAACCAAGTTAAAGAAGAAGCTAAAAAGTTACTCTCTACAAGAATGTCATCTAGTGAAGCCTAAAGAAAGAAAAGATTGGAGGAATTAAAATAATAGATATCAAGAACTAATTTAGAAAAAACTAACAAAACTATGTAATCCTTTTATCAAATCTAAAAGGAAAAAATTTTTAAAGGAGACAAATATCTTGAAGAAGAATATAACAACAGAAACAACTACTAAGATAACATGATTCAAAAGGAGAAATATTTAAAGAAATGTGCAGCAATAAGAATCAATTCCTCTTACGAAAGAGAAAATATTATTTGCTCTCCTAAAAGAATAAATCAGATTGCATAATAAATCAGAAACAATTAGTTTAACAAAGTTGATCATTCATTTTGAATCTTTCTAAAATTTTATTAAAAAATCGAATATGTCTAAACCAAAAAAATACTTTATTGTATTTATTATAATTTTGTCATCACATAATTTTCTTCATGTTATACAGTGTTTTAAAAGGTATTCATTTTGTTTCAGCTTTTTTGGCAAATTGGGTAAATACCTATCAAATTTATTTTAATTTGGTTCGAAACAGAGAAATAGCCAATCATTTTTAAAATTCGCCAAAAAATTTTTTGTTTAAATTTTAAACTCTGAAGTTATACCACTCGCTCTATTAAAATTAGTCTGTTTATTGTAATTTTAAAAAGTATTACAATAGAAATTACTTTTAAAATATTGTATTACAATTAAATTAGTTTAAGGAATTGAAGTAAATTGAAAATAATTAAGAAAGGTCTAGAAAGACAGAATTATAGTTGAGAATACTCAATTTATTTTATTTTTTATTCATTAGAAATTAAATTAATTGATAGAAATGCTGATTGTCATCATTATTGTGTATAAATTATTAAAATTTCAACAAAGAAAATACCTGATAAGATGTAAAGAATTAATTGATAAATTTGATGTATTTTTTCTAAATATTTTATAAAAGTAGAAATTTATTAAATTTTAATGATTTCATGCAAATTGGGAAATGTATTTCGAACACAAATTAAAATTTAACAAAAATAGTACCTACACTCAGTATAATATCTATTGGCTTAGGTTACCTATTACCTTGATTTGTAATAACATATTAAACATTAGTATTTGTAAAATTGAATTTTAATTACTTTAACACTCATTCAGTATTGATTAATTCATTAACAAAATTAAAAAGAATATCTGACACAATAAACTTCTATAAAAAAATTTAAAGTGCTACTTTAATATCTCATCAAATAAACTACCAAACTTAAAAATGAACGTTTTCAAAGCATTTATAGCTGTACCTATCAATAACATCTAAAAAAATGGATTTCGTAGCTTAAGCAAAAACTAACAGCTATTTAACTTTAGTAAATTCTACAAAAAACCATCAAAGCCTTGGAACAACTCTAGCTAATTTAAAGATGAAAGAAAACTTCATACTTACTATAATTTTGGTCTTTATGCATTTGTTTTTGGTTTGTGCTATGCAATGGTTCCATTTTATAAGTTATTTTGTGAGCATGTAGGTCTATCAGGAAATTTTGAGCAAAAAGATTACTCAATGAAAGATAAATAATGTATAGTCATTAGAAATTTACTTAACACCCATTTTATTAATCCTATTATTACACATAAATAAAACTCCAATTAATTATAAAAACAAAGTACATATTCATAAGAAATACAGAGTTGTCTTCAAGGCAGAAGCTGATCCTGAAGTAGATTGGGAATTTGAGCCTGTTTAGGATGAAGTTATAGTTAATGCAGGTGAAACTGCCCTCGTCTTCTATAGAGCCCATAATAAAGAACCTGATCCAGTTATTGGTACATTTATATACAACTTAAAATAAAAAACTATCACTTTTAGTTGGATTAATAAAGCTTGAAATGAAATAATTTTATTTTGGATGAAAAGAAGCGTTAAATTTGAAGCATTTTACTTACTTGAAGAGAGAATATTATTTATTAAATAAACTAACTAAAGTTATTTTTTATGACATAAAATTGATTTTGAAAATTTAATTTTTGATAAAAAGGATTTGCTACTTACAATATCTTTCCAGAAGATGCTTCACTATATTTCAGTAAAATCTAGTGCTTTTGCTTTAATCAATAATTATTGAATCCCCGTGAGGAGCTTCAACTCCCTATTTACTTCTATTTAGAGCCTGAAATAGCTGATGATCCCTTATTATTACATACCTAAGAAATTAGAGTCTTATACAGATTCATTAAATGTAAGAAGCAAGATATGCTTAAGTTCGTTGAAGAAGAGAAGAGAAGGATTGAAGAAAATAAGAAAGTTCTTGAACAAATGAGAGTCCTTAAGCAATAAAAAGAAAAGGAATTATAAAAGCAAAAAGAAGTTGAAAATAGAATTAGTGTTGTTATGGAAAATAAATCCATGAGAAGATAAGCTGAGGAGTTAATTAGAATGGATGATGTAAAACCTGCTTTAGCTAAATGAATAGTTTATTAAACTAAATTTAATTTTTATATGTTCCTCGTAAAAAGTGATGGTATTTTTCATAAAACAGACGTATTAAATAATCATAAATCTCTTTACTTTTTCTAAAAACTAAATTAAATTTTAATAAATAAAATACTTATTTTTAAAAAATAAAATTACTATGTAGATAATCTCAATTTTTATCAAATGTTCATTAAATTTAAAATGCAAGAAATTTTTAATTAATTTAAATTTAGAATATTTTTAGCATTTAATTATCAATTATCTTCCCTATAATATTTCCTACTTAAAGTAGTTAGTTTGAGAAAATTAATTATACTAAACATTTACTTAACAATTAATTAGAATGTTTTTTCTTAAAGGGTTTAAAGGGAAAGGGCATACAAATAAAGCTTATTGGCTTAAAAATAATAGGGATTATTAGTATCACTATTACAAAATATCTTTAAAATGAATGTAACATAAAAAAATATTGTAAAATTAATTTAGAATTTAGATTCTTTAGAAAAAAATACAAAAATTTTAAATGAGATAAAATTATTGAGATTGTTTATGAGTGAGTAAAAATAGGTTTTGTTGTCTGTAAAGATATTATGATAAAATAAATAAAAAAATCTTTACAAAAAAGATTTTTGAATAGCAAAAGTATGAAAAATAATTTATTTAAATAAACATTGTGAGATTTATTAGATAAGATAAATATAATAAAGATAAATCTTTTTAGGTTTAGACTATCTAGAATAAACACATTTTAGAATGAGTTAAAATGAAATTCTAAAATATAAAAAAATTAAATCATTACATTAACTTCATTACTTCATAAAAATATTTAAATATTTTTCTTAAAACACTAATTAGAACAAATACATAAAATAAACACATCTGAAATATTTGAAGGTTAGACTACTTTAATTTTTAAAAAATAAAATTTGGATTGGAAGGAATTAGTTGGATAAGATATTGTGATAAAATTAAAAATAAAAAACGAAATGAAAAAATATAGATTATTAATACAAATTTCATAAATAATATTTAAATATATGTTCAATCTTCTAGACGAGATAGAATGATAAATGCTACACACAACTTAGATAGCAACTTTTTAAATCAATAAAGCTGCCAATATTTCTTTTCTCTTTTAAATAAAAAAAACTCTTTTTAAAATTTTTCAATCAACAACATCATTATCGTGAATATATTCTTCGTTAGGATCATTTTTAGAAGCCTCCATAACTAAAACGGTGGCAAGTTTATCATCTTTACCAGCAACAAATGTAGGGAAATTTAAGAATTATTCATTATGAACTTTCTTTTTAAGAGCGTCTCTCAATTGAACAAGGGAACCAGCCTTTCCTGGAACATGTCCTCTAATATAAACTAAACTTCTTTCAGCATCGATTTTGTAAACCTATTATAAATTTAAATAATTTTCTCATTAAAAAGAAAAGATATTTTTTTAATTTTTTTAATTACTTATAAACCCTAAATAGTAACTTTTTCACTACCCATATGACCAGACATTTTTTTATTCTTGAATACTCTACCAGGATCTTAGCGTTGACCAGTAGAACCAGGTGCTCTATGAGAAAGAGAGTTACCGTGAGTAGCATCTTACATTTTAAAATTCCATCTCTTAACTGTACCTTAGAAACCTTTACCAATCGAGATACCTTATATGTCAACATATTAGCCAGGAACGAAGTGACGGGCACTCAACATATAACCAGCAGGTAAAAAGCAGTCCTATTTTAAATTTAACTTATTAAACACGTAATATAAATTTAAAGCTAAAATACAGGTGAAACTTTGAATTCCTTTAAGTGTCTCTTAGGAGGAATATCGTTTTTCATTAAATGACCAATAGTAGGCTTATTAATTCTCTTAAGGCTCTTCTCACCAACACCTAAATATATTTTATTTAATAATATTTCATACATGAAGCAAGTTATATTAATTACCTAATTAAAGAGCATTAATACCATCCTTTTCTTCAGTCTTAACTTATACAACTTAGCAACGATCAATTTGAACAACAGTGAGAGCATGAAGCTTACCCCACTTGTCCCAAATTGAGGTCATACCCAATTTATATCCAAGGATACCAGTTCTTCTTGAAGTTTTAGTAGGTTCAATATGTTTAAGTTAACCTTCGAATTTCTTGTTGACAAGTTCTTCACAGTTAAAGTGAGTAATTTCTTTATTATTAAAATTGAAAAAATTGTAAGAATTTAAAAAATAAATAGCATTTCTTATATCTACTATTGATCAATCAAAATCCAAATTTGTTTAATCTAGCGAAAGCAAATAAAATTAATTATTTATCTTAAAATATTTATTTCATATTCTATTTACAAGAAGATTCTTTTTGGGTATTTTGTAAATGATGATGATTCAATAGTAGAGATACAAATATTTATTTATCAAAAATTTGATTAATCCATACCAACTTTATTTTTTAAAGAAGGAGTAGCACGAGCAGGAACTTGAGTAGGATCGGAATAAATAACTTACTAAGTTTAAATAGCTTTTTAATCTGACTTGAGAGGATTGAGCTTTTTTCCTTCAAATTTAAAGGTGTAATCTTATAACATTTTGTATAATTTTTCATCTGTAACACTTTAATCATGTTCAAAAGATTAAGTTCTTAATGGCTTATCAGTTTAAATAGTCTTTTTCTAAATTTATTATAAACGAGCCTTCTTTGCTTCGACTTCACTTTCAGATTATGAAAGCTTGGCAGCCTTTTCATCAGAAATGGCAACACCAGTACGTCTTTCTTTTTGTCTGTGTTATTTTTAAGGCTTAGACCATTTACTGAATGTGCAGTGAAGAAGAGAAGAGAGTTAAACAGGTTGTAATAGCTACTAAGTACCTAAAAAACTCTTACTTAATTATAATAACTTGAGCATTTTTCCCCTTTATTTATATTTAGTTTAAATCTATTTCAAATATGAATTTATTCTACTATTCTAAAAATCCTATTTTATTCAAAAGAAGAAGATGTGAATTTAGCTATATCTATCTTTCTCTTTATTTATTTGTTTGTTTTTGGATTTTATCTATTCACTTGTGCTTTCTTTTTTTTTCTAAGAGATTCCTTCAATAGATTTTTCTCTCTCTAAGTATATAAATATTTTTATTTTTTCCTCAAATTAAATTTTAAAATATCTCTTTTTAAACTAGAATTAATTTCTTTATTTTATGTTCTTATTTTTATAATTATCATTTTTATTTTCTCTTCATATTCTACCATTCAATTTCACATAATTTATATACTACTTTTTAATTTTAATTTATTAATAGAAATCATCATATCTGATTCATAATAATCATGAAGATATATTTTAAAATTATTTTTAAAAATTATAATTAAGTATTTTTTATTTAATATGAGGTAATATCTAGGAATATTTAACGAAATAAATTACCTTAGAGAGAAGTTGTATTAATAAATAAATAAATAAAATTTAAACAATTTTTATGTTTCTACTCCCCATTTTTTGTTTGAAGAGAAAGATAAATTTTTTAAATGTGGTTTAAAATATTTACTTAATAAAACATGAATTCAAAAAAAAGATTTTGTTGATTTTCTTTAAAAAATTCTATTTATAGGATATTTATACTAAAATAATCTACAACTTCAAAAAATAATGAAATCTTGAAATATCAATTTCATTTTTTTATATTTTAGATGAAGAATAACTGGAATTAAGAAATGTTGGTTATTCATAATAAACATTGAAGATAAGTAAATATAGAAAATTAACTAGGTTAGACATGAAAAGGCATTAAAATTAATTAACATAGAAATGAACAAATTCATAAATTATATATTTTTTTATTGGTAATAAATTAAATAAAATTAAAATCAACAAGTTGAAAAAAAAATCAATATTTTTTAATAGATTAATTTTCTATATTCTGATTATAAAATATTAAGCAGGGTTTTTACAATATATCAATAAAAGAAAAATATTAGAAAATTAGTTTTTTTTGTAAATTAACTTAATTAAACCTATAAAAGCGAAGACATTAAAATTAATTAACATACAAATGAATAAAATAGTTCACTTGTTATGAAATTAAAAATTTTATCCTGGTATCAATTAAATAAAATTTATAAATTTTATTCTACTAATTAGTTATAAATAACAGTTCCAACATATGTTTTTATATTCTTATTTTTTTTGCATTTTAAAACACCTCTATACATTTACTTTAATTACAATCGCTTCACACACTTTTCTTCAAGAGGTTTTTATTTTGCTTAAATATAAACTATATAATTAGGAATAATTTGTAATAAATAATTTATTAATTAGAAATTAAGTTAAGAGAGAAGGAAATCAGTACTATAAAAATTTTTACTTAGGATAGAAAAAAATGGCTGAGATATTAAGCAGGAAATCAGATAATTCTAGGGCATCTTAACTATCTTAAAAGATTCTAGATGAAGTTTCATATAAAAGCGGTACAAAGTGAGCATATTTTTTTAATAGAAATCAGTAATTGAATATTATGTATATAGAATATATAGTTTGTAGGGGCTTCTCACTGATGATACAGTCAATAGTGTTTGGGGATCTTTTGGTATTAATTATTCTGATTTCTACTCATAATTTAAAATACTCTTTTAATAGGTTTGTACATTTCCAAGTAATTGAGGAGTGGTCGATCAGTTAAAATTCCTCATTTTGGTGTTTTTACATTTACCAATCCTGATGTAACTTTACCAGTAATAGATAATGGAATATTTCTTATATAGATTCAAAACTGTTTATCAATTCAGAAGTATCTAATTTATTTTTTCTTTAAATAATCAAAAAAGGGAGTTACCAATCCAGATATCAGAGATAAGCAATTAAGAGAGCCTGTATTTATAGTTTAAAAAGATTTTTTAAATGGAATACCAATATAAAGTGCTATTTAGACTGATTAAGGTGTACGTCCAATAAATCTATAGGGTTTATGTGGAAATATTTAAATGATTTAGATAAATTTATTAGAGATTTCGGAATCAGCAAATTGCTCAAAAGAAAATGTGAGATTATCATTAGAAAGAGTTTTCAGATAAATATCTATTGCTGCAAAAAAGGTAGAACTAACTAACATATTTCAAGCTTTCACTTTTTCTTTAAAACGATAATAAATTAATTGACCTTATTTTTTTACTGATCAAAATATTTAATTTTTTTATAAAATTTTCAATAGGATGGTTTTGTATAAATGATTATACCAGCAATAGGAACTTTTTAATATAAGAAGGGCTTAGTCAGTGTAACTTTCTATGAGAGTTTGAAAAAAGAATGCAAGGTAGACTTTATTTACTTTTGATTTACTCATTTTAAAATAATAGAAAATTAACTTTAAATAGATGAGTAAAATCTAACATAATCTAAAAATACTTTAATAAAAATAAAAAAGGGAATAGTTAAAAGACCTTTAGACGAATAGATACAAAAGAGATAAAGATATCTCACAGCAGAAAAATTAAGAACTTTGGATTAAGATTCTTAGTAGTATGTTAATAATATTTAACAACAAACTATAGATGGAAGTGCAATAGATTGGCTAGGAAAAAATTATGATTTCAAGATTAACGAATCAACAAAGAATATAAAACCACTTAATGATAAGAGCAAATTACCTTCATAAAAATCTTGCAGTATCTCATTTACCAATGAGAGTTAAATATTATTGAATGGGTAATAACCTCTTAAAAAAATGTAGAACTGGATGCTCTAAACCAATTTAACCCCTATACAAATATTTGATACAATAGCAATAAAAAAAGCTAAGCATCCTAATTTTATATCAAGAGAAGAATAAGGAGATATCATTAAACTAAGCAAGGATGAATTTATTAGTTTCCTGTAAAAAATAGGATGTCCTTTACCAGTTGCCGAATTAGAATTTATCTTTATGAAGCTTGATAAGTAAAATAATGGTTATGTTGATTACTCTATTTTCAAGCAAGAAATTACAGGCAGGGATGAATCCATAGGTAAATATCAAATTCATTTTTTATTTATTTTTATCTACTAATTTGTTTTTTAGTTTTTATTCAAAGAAGCCTTAAAGATTTATGGATCAAACTCAAACTTAACTTTTAGAAAAAAAATTTGAAAGACTTATTGGTTGATCCAACAAAGAAGCTTTAAAAAGAAGATGTTCAATCTTTCCTTTTGTAGATGGAACCTGCAATTATGAAGCAAGATTTTCCTAAAATTGTTTAACTTTTGTTAAATGGCCAGTCTTTCGTTGAGTCTTCTAAATTAGCTACCATCCTAAGTAATACTTTTGATGATTTGCATTCAGATTTGAACTGGGTTCAGTAAACTAAAAGGAAAATACAGCAGAATTTGTAATAAAAGAAAGAAGGTGTTTCGTTCCTAATTCAAGAATTTACAGTAATCTTCATTCTATTAAATTATTTTTAAATAATCAGTTAGTTAAATCTGATAAATTTAAATATTTCCTCAAATAGAAAATCTTACTAATAACTTATTTTTAATTTTAAAAAAGTAAAATGATCCTAAAAAGAGTGGAGAGGTAGATGCTTCAACCTTTAAATAAGTTTTAAAGAAATGCAAAATAGATTTAAATCAAACTGATGTTAACAGATTATTTAAATACGAATCTTCAAATGGCATTCTAAATTATAACGATTTTATAAAATCTATGGAGGTTTCAACCACATTTTTTCCTCCATTTAACTCTAGAGATTCTTAAAATTTACAAAAATTAGCAAGATCAATTAATTCATATATTGAGTAAAATATTATTCTATTTGACTAAGATTTAATCAAAGATTTTTATTTAAACAATTAGGCAAAATTCACTTAACCATTTCAGCTTTGTAAAGAATCTATATCAAAAAGAAAACATCAGCAATGAAGACACATCTAAAATTAAAATCTCTTTGTTTGCAAGACTCGTTTTTAAGGTAAATTAATTTTTGTTTTAATAAAATCAATATTTTTATATATTATATAAAATCAAAAAAAGTATGTCAATCCTGATATAAAACCTCATATTATTGATTACCTTTCAGAAATCATTGATATTGATAAAGATGGCTTCATTGATAAGTTTGATTTAGAAACTTTTATTTAGAGATATAAAAACTTTAGTTTAAACTAACAATAAAAACCACAAACAATCTAAATGTAACTTTATTTATATCTTTTTTAAAAAAACTGACTAAATAATAAAAAAACGAACCATCTTTTAAATGAAAAACATTTGTGAAAGAGTTCAAAAAATAATTTACTTAAATTAAACAATTGTTATTATTGAAATCAAAATAAGTTTTGATAAATTAATAAATTTTTTTTAATTAGAGGAGATCTAGAGATAGATTAAAATTTATTGGAAGGAATTGATACAGAAAACCTACCTGACTCATTAAAAATTAAAAAAAAAGAGGACTCTAATTTTGGAGTTCACTATGATGATGAATATGATGAGGATGAAGCCTTTGGCTCAAATAACAAAACTTCTTAGTTTAATGGAAATCCTTAAAGAAAGATAAAACTAACAGAGAAACAAATAGATAATTTGAATGGAATTATTAGAAAAGCTCTACATGATAGGAAGATTTCAAATTATGATGCATTCAATATTCTTGACTCTAATCAAGATGGGTTTATAATTCTTTCCGAGATGAGTAATCTTGATAAAATTATTAAGCTGAGTTAGTCATAAAAAGAAGGGTATTTTTGTTATATGGACAATTTAAATACTGGTATGATAGATTATCAAAGATTTTTAGAAGTCATTAATAAACCAATCAACTTCAAACAAGTAAAAAATCTTAAATAAATTTTTTGATTTAATTCTTATTTATTCTATAGGAAATAAAAGAAGATAACTGGGATTGGTAATTTGAGATGCTTGAAAAAATAAGAAAATGGTATAAGACTTAAAGTAAATAATTATAAATTTTTAAAATTAGAAATCTTTATTGTAAAATTAATTTTTTCTTCAAACCAACAGATTTAGATTACATGGAGGCTTTTAAGATGGTTGATATAGATTTTGATGGTTAAATAGGCAAAAAAGATTTGCACTCTTTCTTATCAGACATTCTTCATATCCCTCAAGACCTAATTACTGAAACTAGATTGGATCGTTTATATAAATTGATAGACTAACATAAGAGAGATTCTATTTAATTTGGAGATTTTAAAAAAGTTATTGAAGACTCTTTTGATATCAATTCTTTAAAAGATAGAAGCTATTTTAGAAATGGAACTAATTTAATATCAAGTGCAAGTGAGTCTAAGCTATCAAAAATCAGATATCCTTCAACCAGCAATAACAATTATAGGAGACAAGTATTTGATGAGGTTAATTCTCAATCATCTAAATCAGCAAAATTAGATCAGAATTAGAAATTAAAATCCTCTTATTCTTCATCTGTTTTCTAAAGTTCAAGACTTAATTAGACTATTAATGATTTGAATTAGGGTCTCTAAAATTTAAAGTAGAGCTCATTATAAGGAATTTTTGAATGGAAGGTTAATGCAAAGCACTAGATAGGTCTCTTTGTTTCTAAATTCTACACAGACATAAGAACCAGTTTTGAAATAGTTTCTGGACATCAGAACAGGCTACTTTATACAAAATTCAAGGTAATTTAATTTATAATCAGAAATTTTCTTCATTTTTTTAATTAAAAAGTCTTGGATAGATGAAAACAGAGTGCTAAAAGGCTTTAATCTGACTGAGAAGCTATTATAATAACTTTTCTCTGATTTTGATCCTCATAAAAAAGGTTATCTCTCAGAACATGATTGGGTTAGCTAACTTAAGAATTACGATTCAACGGAAATGATGATCAAAGAAATTTCAGAAGGAATAGAAACTCAATTTAGTGATGCTAAGGAGGCTTTCTAAACTTTTTCTGAATCTGGAAAAGACATTAATTTCAAGGTATTTTTATTCTTTAGTAAATTATATTTCATTTTAATTAATTAAATACTTTTAAAAGTAATTCTGTCTTTAAGTGTTTGCTCAACAGCCTAAGAGATTTAAAGAAGAAGATCTCATTAAAGCTTGGAATAGAGTAGCTGGATCTATTGGTCATACCATTAACTTTAAAGACTTTAAAGAAGTCTTTTTCAGAAAATCAAGCAATACTTAATAAAATCAAAAAGAGTAATTTTTTTTCATTAAAAAAAAATTTTAATTAATAAATTAAAAATAGCTTTGTATCTCCTTATGCTAGTAACTAAAATAAGAATATCTTTAATTCTACTTTATCTCTTATATCATATGATAATGCATAGAGCTCAACCTTGAGTGTCATAGAGAGAATGAAAAAATTAGTAAAGTCTTCTGATAAAGTGCTAGAAAATCTTTTTGAAGAGTATGATAAATCAAATAGTGGTTTTGTAACTAATCTTGAATTTAGAAATGTTATGAAAAAGTTAAACATCGGTCTTTCAATATTTGATATTGATAGTGTATTAAACATATGTGAATCTAAAAGTGGTGCTTTAATTAACTGGAGAGAATTTTGTAACAAAATAAAATAAACGTAAATAATTTTTAAAATAACTTAACTTTAAATTAAAAAAAATTTATAAAATTAAAGTGATTCTGATTTAAGATTAGTTAGCAGAGCAAAAGCTAGATTAGAGAAAATTCGTAAGCATATTTATTAATACCTTTTATCACCAAAGGATGCCTTCAGATAGGTAATATTACAAAGCTAATATTAAAAAAAATAAAATTTTTCATTTATTTAATAAATAGTACAATGAAAACAGATCTGGAAAAATGACTTTTGATGAATTCAAAGCTCTGATAATTTAATTAGGACAATTATCTTAGAGTGAGTTACCTTCTTTGCCAATTATAAAAGATATATTTGAGTTTATTGATATCAGAAGAGATGGAGTGATAGATATCCATGAATGGATGGAAACATTCAGAAAACTTGAGGTAGTATTAATAATTATTTCAAACACATTTTTAACATGAAATTTTGAATTAAAATAAGGTTGACCAATCTCCTATTCAAATTCTTAAGAAAAATAATAGCAGCAAACAGATTTCAAAATCTCTTAAAATTCCTAAAGTTGTTGATTTATCCAAAGGAAACAATATATTCCCTAATCCTAGCAATGGTTAATTTGATGTTTAATTATTTAGTTGGGAATGTTCATAATAGTTTGATTTGGTATTAGCTGTTATTGGAAAGAATAGAAAATTATTATTGGATAAATTTAAGAATGAACATAAGTTAGGAACCATAACTTATGAAAAAGCAAAGAGTATTATAGGCCAAGTCCTAGAATAGTCAAATATTAGATTATCAGATAAGAATTTTAGCTGCCTTATCAAGTTTGCAGAAAAGAATGGAGAACTAGATTATAGATTCCTTATGGAAGTATTCAAACAACGTCAAGAATAAATATAATATTACCCTATAAAATGAAGAATAACTTAAAAAATATCTGAACCAACCAATATAAACTTTAAATAAATTTTTGTTTAAAATGATTAAAAAATCTTCATGTTTAAAAATTGCATTCATTTATTTTTCTAAATTTGTTTTAAGGAAAATTAATTTAATGCTTAATTTTGATTTTTTAAATTAAAAATTAAAAAAAATAATTTTTCTAATTTGATAAAAAAAATTGACTTTTTTTAAATTAAAATAAAAAGTTTTAAAAGTAGAATAAAAGCTTTAATTTTTTTATTTGATGTTAAGATAGATATTTACTTTGTTATTAAATGCTATAAGATATGCTCTAATTTATGATTGATTTTCATGTAATTTTTGTTAGTAAAATAAAAAAAATAGAATCCATTAATGCATTTATGCAGTATCGATGAAAATAAATAATTTCTTTTTAGAAGTGAATATGAATGAAGTTAGATTCTAAATAATACAATAAATAAACATTATAATTTTATTATGAAGAAGTGAGTTGAAAGATTATTTCAAATAGTCGATTTTGAAGAATAAGATTATCTTATCATTATCAAGAAGAAGAGAAAAGTATCTCAACTCAAAAAAATTAGTAAGAATTACAAATAAAATACTAAAAAAAATCTAGGTTATTAGTAGGGATGTTAAAGAGAATCATTACCAACATAGTTAAGATCAATGGTTAAAGACCTTGCTTACTTATGAATAATTTAAAGTCATCTAATTCTTTAGTTTAGAATGTTACTTTTAATTTCAGTCAACGTGGAAGAGATTACACTCCTTCAAACAAAAAGTATTTATAACCATGGGAATTGGAGAGAAAGGAATATGTCGAACTCTCCCTTGCCATTCAATCTGCTTACTCTTGCAAGATGCTTAGTGAAATTTTGAAGGATAATTTATACATGCTCACAGATTATTAGCTTTCTTTTGCCTTGTTCCACTTATGGAACCATGAAATTCCCATTGATAATTACTTTTACAATGTCATTTCACCTATTTTGAAAGAATATATCACTAGATTTGATAGAGAATGCAATAAATCCCTTGCAGAAATAGCTACTTTCTTGGGACGTATGAAGGTTTAAGATGATGCTCTTTGGACCGTTATTGAAACTAAGTTAGTCAAAGAACGTTTATATCGTTATATTCCTCTTAATGATTTAATTGACCTTGCTCACGGTATGGCTACTGCAAATAGAGGATCTTAAGAATTCTACAATATTGTTGAAAATGTTATTATTAAGCATCGTCTTAGATTAATCCCTGATAAAATCGTTGTTGCTAAGGATTTATTCACTGCTCGTTAAATCGGCTCTCCTCTTCTTTACTAAGTACTTGAAAATCCCCAAGCTGAAGCTAACGAATTGACTGGATTAAAGGAACGCGAACAATTGAAGATTTCTGGTTGATAGGAAAATTAAATAAAATAAAATTAATAAATCATCTCTCGATATCATAAATAATGGAACAAATGAATAATATTATTTTAATATGAAAACATAAGCTAACTAAAATAATCTTCATGCAAATTTTACAGAATATACTCACTCAATAAGTTTTCTTTATTAGTTAATTAGTTAGTTAGTAAGTTATTCATTCATTCATCCTTTCTATTTATTATTTGCATTTGTTTTCTGCTTATTATATAGCTGATATATGATTAAAGGGGAGATTAGACTACTGAGTCCTTCCATACATTGATTAAACTTATTATTCATTCATCTATTATTATGTTTAATTAGAATATTTTATAAAAATTTGATATCAAAAAGTATTTATTTTCTAATTCTAAAAGAAACCATATCTTTAAATAATTATCATTAATTTAATATCTATGAAATGATATTTATTGCTAATCTTTAATCAAGATAAAAAAGAAGCTCTATGAACAAAATAATTTCAATTTTAAAATAAACTCTGATTTTATTCATTTATTATTCAATTTTAGTAAAAAATGTTGCAAAAACAATATTTAAAACAACAAATGAAAGCTATTTTGTTACTTTTGGAGAATAAAATGAATAATTTTTGATAAGCTACGTGTATTAAAATTGAAAAAATATTTAAAATTTTTATTGAAAAAAGATATTTTTAAATAATAGTAAAAAAATATTTTAATTTTAACTCAAAAGGAAGAAAAATGGACAAAGTTAATATTTAAAATTTAAAGTGTAAAAGTATTGTTGCTTGTGAATAGAAATATAAATTAATTCATTAACTAATTATAAATTAACTACTAACTAATATTTACCAAATTTCTGAAATTCTAAATTTTTATTAAAACAAAAAGATGAAAAATAATAGTTTAATTTAAAATTAATCTCTGATTTTGATTTTATGATTAATAATTGATTTTTTCAAGTAAAAAAACTGTTAAGAAATTTTGTTAGTTTTTTGAGAATAATAAATTAATTCAACTACTAAGTATAAATAAAACTACAAATATATACCAAAACTATAATAATATTTAAAAGAAATTTTTAATGATATCAATTTAAATAATTTATCTTTATATAGAGCGTTTAAAATATAATAATATTCTTTTCTTTTTTATTCTATAAAAAAAACATATTCCACAGCCTTACAATCAAGAGTGACAAAGTTAGAAATGTTAGAAAAATTTGATATCTTAATTATGAGAAGTTTATTTGTTTGATGTTTTTGTGTATTATGCATGTATGAGGGAATGATTAGAATGAAGGAAAGAAAGAAACCTTCAAAAGGTAGTATAAAATAAATAATAAAATACAATTTTTGTAAAAGCTTTCAAAGGGTTTATATTTAGTATAATAAACTACCCACTAACTAACTAACAGACTAGTAAGCTTTGTTTGTTGAATAAAAAGATTTCATAAGTTAAAAGATTAAAATATTTTTATTAAATCCTATTCATTTTTCATATCAACTAAATTTACAGCTTTTTTTGTCTATTAATTATTCTAAGCAACCGTTTTATTAAGAGAAGCATTTTTAGGTGAATCTGCTGATTAATTGTTTAATTTTAATTGTGAAGAAGAGGAAGAAATGTTTTCCTAGTTGCTTTTTTTAGATTAATTTTATTATTAAGAGTCTTAGCAATTACTAACTGATGTATCTATTTACTTTTAAGATTTAAAGTTGCTACTATTTTCATTAAGAGCTTTACTTTCTTCATCATTTTCTTATGATTCTGATATCTCGTTTGAGAATTGTTCAAAATCCATTTATTCTTTATTATTAACTTGGCCCATTTAATTTTTAAGTAGCCTTTGAATGGATCTTTAATTTGAAACTACTATTTATTTTAGACTCTAAAATAGTTTATCCTTATATGTAATATCTTTTTGCCTATTATTGATCAAAAATAAGTATAAAATTTGGAAATTAATTTTATAAAAAAATATTACCATTAATTGAAAAACTTTATTCTACCCTATTCATTTTTAGTGCTAAGCATAAGTTGGTTCTTATTTTATTTTAAAAATTAAATAGCCTAGTTTCATACATAATATATTAAAATTTACCATAAAATCTAATATTTCACTATCCATTGTGCTTCCAATCACCTAATAATTCAACTTAATATTGTTGCCATTATACTCATCAAAAATTAAGACTTAGGGCTTTTAATCATTTTTATTGTAAGGACCTTATCATTTTAAAATAAAATCAATTATAAATTAACATTGAAAATAAAATTTTTACTAATGATGATTCCAACATATTGCTTAAGACTAAGCATTTCTTTATATGCCTTGTGATTATCCACATCTATCTTTGAAGGTTAGCAACTAAATTTAGGGTGAGAATGGTACCAACCTACAGTTTTGAGGCTCTTAGACTCAAAATATTGCTTTACTTCAGCCCTAAACAATTAAATAATAATTATGAATGTTTACAAATAAAATGAATTACTAATCAACTGGATCCATTTCTACGTTATGGTAATCATCTTCAGTCTTTATTTGTTTGCAAGGCTTGCACTCTTAAATGATAATTTCTAGATTTATTGAATATTCTTACTAAAATCAATTAAAACAATTTTGTTTACCTTAAGTAGCTTCATCATAAACTCCTCCTACAAGTCCTATGATTTCAGTTTCAAACAAATGTGAGTGAATATTTAATACAATCAAGGATTAGAGAGACATCTTAATTTTATATGGAGGATTTTTAGTTGTTTTTGTTTGGACAAATGAGTGGCCAGATAATTTTCTAGTTTAATAAAAATCAGTAAAAGTTTGAAAATATTGATATGAATTTACTATGATGAATATTTGTAGTCTATTTTAGGCTTTTATCTGAGAATCTTTTTTGTGATAGTTTCTTCCTGAACTGGTGGCTTGCTCTCTTAGTTACCTGTTTTCAAGCTTGGACTTTGTGTAGCTTGTTTTTCTACTGCTGCAGGGGGCTGTTAAGATGATTAACTACTTTATTTACTCTCTTCTTTTGGGGTTTAAATAATTTCTTCTCTCTATTAAGAAGGAGTATTTTCTTTTTACTACTTCTCTTATGTAACACTCAAAGCCTCTTCTATCACCATTTTGTCATTCTCAGTATTTTATTGCTGTTTATTTTCCAAACACTGTTATTGTATTTATGAATTTTTATTTATTGGAGTGCTTAATTTTGACTCACTCTAAACTTTTTATGTTTGTTAATTTAAATTTTGACTTTAAATTTCAGTTTTGTTTTATGTTTTTTAGCTTTGTTTTTCTCCTTTACTTAAATCGTTGCTCTTTTAATTTGATTAAGCAATTTGTTAATTTATGTTTTTAATCTATTATTAAGAGTTTTCTTTTGTATTCAATTATGTTTGTTCAATTTACATCTATGATTTTACATTTTAATTATTTGGTTACTAAGTTTGCTTATTTTAATCTTGAAGAAGTTTTTGTTACTGTTGATGTTGTTGTTATTGTTAGGTTAGTTGTTGTTGTTGTTTTAGTTACTTTTCAATTAAAATTTATTATTATTGTTGTAGTTGTTTTTATTTTGGTTGTAATTATTATTGTTATTGTTGTTGTAGTTAAGCTCTTTATTTATTAAGTGAGTCAGTTTATAATAATTATAGTTTTTAGGTGTTTTAATCTTATATGTTTTAATTTTAATTATGTTATTGAAGAAGAGTATTTGGTTATGTAGTTACATTTGTTTGTAATTTCATTGCAGCCTAGTTTTTGTTTTACTATTACCTCTGTTACTACTATTATTATAGCTATTATTATAAAATAAGTTACGAATACTATTGTTGTTGGTGTTGTTAAAATTAGGATGATTACTTCTAGCTTTATTGCTACTGCTGTAAATGCTACTGCTGAGCCTACTACTACTAACTTTACGGTTAATATTATTATCTTTATTAAGAGTAAGGATCATTTATAAGAGTTCTAATCTATGGAATTTTATTGAAATCTATTTCTTATCTTTATCCTCCTACCTATTACTCTTCAGGCATAGAAATTGGAGTGAGATCATCAAAAAAATTTTCTTCATCAAAATCTCTTCTTTCCTGATCAAGTCCCATATCATCTTCGAATTCCTCTTGATTTTAATATAATTATTGTTGATTTTATTGATATTCCTGTTATTCTTGGTTCTATTAGTTTTATATAGAGTTTTCTTCTTCCATAAATTAGTTCTCTTGCTAATTGGCAACAGAATCCTTTTCATGGAATACTTACTCTTACTAATCTTCGTTTGTATTTTTTTGTTCTTTTTCTAAATTTTAATTTTCTTCAGGAACAGTACTCTCATCCTTATTTTATAATTCTTCATGTGTAGGATTTTAGCCTTATGGCTAAGGCTCTTATTCTAAATCCTTTTATTAGAACTCTTACTCAGCTATCTCTTCAGATTCCTTTACTGCTTCTTGTTCTTGTTAAAGTTCTTCTTGTTTTTCTTCTATTAATTCTTTATTTAATTAATAATTTTTTAAAAAACTGTAAAATATTACCATTGTTAGTTTGCTCAATATCTACTTTAGTATTTTCCTAAGCTGTTTGTTAAACAAGTTCTTGATTAGTGATAGGTTCTTGTTCTTTTTGTTAATCTACCTATTCTGATTCTTACTCTTCTTTTTATTCTATATTTTACACTTCCTCTTTTAGTTCAGTTTCCTAAACTTATTTAATATCTTCTTTATTTATTTATTCAGAATCTTCCTAAACTTGTTTCTCTTCTTATTTTTCTGTTTCTTCAACTTGATGCTCTTCATTAGTTTTTATTTAATTTTCCTAATTTTCAGCCTATGGTTAAGAAGTAACTTCTACTTCAATAGAAACAATAGGTTTTGAGTTTTCTTCGTCTTTTATTTCTTTACTATCCTACTTATCATCTTCGATTTAAATATCTTCCTTATTTTCTTTATTCAATTCTGTATCATTATCATTATTTTCTGATTTATTTTATACTACTTCTAAATTTTTATTCTCAGAATTTATTAATTATTATTCTTGTTCCTTATTTTATTCTTCTGTAACTTTGTATTCAATTTCCATTTTATGAGTATTGTCATTTTAATCATTTTGTTAAATCTCTTCTTGATCTGGTTACTTTTCACTTTATTCTTTACTTGTATTATCAATAATAGTTTCTTATTCTTAATTAATTTCTTCCTTTTATTAATTTTCATTAATTTTTTTTGGTTCTTCAATAGTTTATTTAATATTAGAGCTAGATTCTTCTTATTATCTCTAAATTTCTTTCTCTTCTATGGCTTATTATTCTTATTTATCAGTTTCTTACTTATCATTTTCCTAAAGATGTGTATTCTAATCTTTATTTTATTCTTCGATTTCTACTTTTTCTTCTTTTTCTTATTTTTATTATTGTAATTATTCATTTACTTCACTCTATGTAATTTCTTATTTTTATTCGCTATCTTTTTCAATATCAATTTTTTCTTATTCATATTCTACACTCTAAATATTTTCTTTCTATTCAACAACCTAGGAAGGAACTTCTTCATTTATTACCTCTTTATTTGTTTCATTTTTATTATCATTATTTATTACTTCTTCATACTACTTTTCTTAAGTTTGATAAATATTTTCCTCTACTAATTAAATTTCTTTTTTATCCTATTCTTCTGTATTTATTCTTGTTTCAGTTTCTTGTTAAATTTACTAAGGGATTTACTCTTCTTATTCTTACACTTTTTAGGGTAGTTAATTTTCTACAAATAAAAAGAATATTTTAAAAACATAAAGAGAAAAATAAAATTATTACCTGAAGAATTTTATGAAGCCTTCTTATCTTTATCTGTATTAATAGATAAATTAGCTGATTTAGATTATTACGTCTATTGTTCCAACTTAGTTTAATCTTCATTTATATTGCCTAAAGAACGAGTGCCATTTTTATCATTCTCAGATTATTCATTATCTTGATTTACTTTTGATATTTCTTGCATAAAGATATCTAACAAATTCATGCCTGTATCTACAGGAGTTTCAATTACCTTTTGTTTTTTGCTGCTTTTTTATTTTTTACTAGCATTACTTGTACTTTCTGGCTTGGAAGATTCTTCTTCTCCTTCAACATTTTTTTTTGGTTTTCTACCCTTTTTAGAACCACTTTTTTATTTATCTTCAGCAGAAGCTTGCTTTTTATCAGTAAATGTAGATGGATTAATTTAATTAAAAGGGTCATCTTTAGATATTTAGTTAATTTATGAAGATTAAAATTATATGCTCTCGACTATAGGAACCTACTATATTTCTTATTCAATGGCTTTATTCTTTTTTTTATATACTTTTTTACCTGATTATTACTCATTTTCTATTTCATTAATTTATTCTGTTAAGATTGGTTGAATAATTTAATTTTGATATGGAATTTCATTTAAGCTTTCCTATTAAATTTCACCCTTTTTCATTTTTTTATCTTTTAAATCTTTCTTCTTTAAAGCAGTTTCTTTATCTTTGCCTATCTTTTTGGATTTTCCTAACTTAGTATTTTCTTCTTCAACAATAACCTAAACCTATTCAACTTCTATTTAACTATTTAATTTATTTCCTTTTTTAATTTTAGAAGCTTTTTCATTTTCAAAGATTTCATCAACAGCATGTATTTTTGAATCCTTTTTATTATTTACATGAAAATTCTAATTTTAAAGTTCATCATACATTATCTAATCCTTTTCCAATTCCTCTCTTTCTGATTACAAGCTTTATAATAAACTTATTTTCTCTTCCTCAGCCTTTTATTTTCTTTCTTATAATTCATTAATATCTTAAGCTAATTTTTCTTTTTCTTTTTCTAACTCTTCTATATTCTATCCCTTATTCACTCTATGTGAGTTATAATCATAATCCTCATATTATTTTGATTTTACAGGTCTTCTACTGCTTTTTCTTATTTCTTAAATGCTTTCTTCGTCATCATCATCACTATCATCCTCTTCATCAATATCTTCTTCATTTTCTTATTTTTCTCCTTCTTCCTAATTCTTTTTCTTTTTTGATTTCTTATCTGCTTCTTATTCTATTTCAGATTCTTTTTTCTTACTATCCTACTAAACAACTTCTTTTTATTTATTTTTCTTTATTAAAAGTGCAATATTTTTATCTGAGAAAGAAGTAGGTAAAACTTAAGTAGAAGTTATTCCAATTTTGCTAGATAATACGCTTCTATTGCTATCGTTTTCATCATTTAAGAAATTACTCATATAATTATTATGAAATTCATTTAAATTAGTATTTTACTGTTCTTTCTTAAGTTATTCAATCTTTTTTTCAAATAATTAAAGCTACAACATCTTCTTATTAACTTTTTTTTCTACTTTTTCCTTTTCTTAATGCTTTTTTCTTTCCGATTATTCTATTTTATCTAAAGCCTTCTTTCTGGCTTCTATATTCTTTAAAATTTATTTTAATTACTGCTATTTTTAAGCTTCTTGCTATTTTAATAACTCAGATTTTTCCTTTTCTGAATGTGCTATTTTTTAATCTTTATTTTTCTTCTTTAGCATAGATTTTGCAGTCATTTTTTCATCGTCTTCTTCTTCAATCTGTTATTCTCCTTTTACTTTTTTTTTAAGTTTTTTATCTAATGAATTTTATTTTTTTAAATCTTCCTTATTCTTTAAAACCTATTTCTTTAGTTTTTCCTTTTATTTTGCACTAAGTTTATCTAATTTTTTTAATGGTTACTATTCTTGCTTGTTTTACTATAACTTTTATTCTGACTTTTTCCCTAATTTTGATTCAGGTGTTGGCTTTAAACCAGATTTTTTAGTAGGAAGTAAGCCTTGCATTTTAATTTTTTTAACTTTAGTTACTCCAGTTGCAGATAAAACTAATCTTTTCTTGAATAACTAATCTGATTCTTCAGGATTAGTTTATAATTAACTTTTTTTAGATAGCTTGGATGTTTTTGTTTTAGAAATAGCTTTAGTCTTTTTTGGTTGTTTATTTTAGGCTTCTTCTTCCTCTTCCAAGTCATTATTTTCTAATGAAACAAATTCTCCCTTTACAATCTTAAATTTTTACTTAACATTTCTCTTAACTTTACGTTGAGCAATACTTTCAATTTATTCATCATCTTCATCGTTTTCATTATCATCATGATCACTGTTATCATCATTTTCGTCTTCCCCCTTTTTTTTACTCTTTTCATTTTCATCTTTATCTGACTCTCCCTCCTAAGAGTTATTTTCTTCATCAGCATCACTTTCTTTTAACTTATCAGTATCTTCTAAAATGAAAAAAATAAATGATAAATTAAAATGATTTTTTTTTCAATTCAAATTAATAATTTACTTTTCTTATCTTCCTTTTTTGCTCCTTTATTATTTTTATGCTATTTTAAAGTGCTTTTTGAATGAGAACCCTTCTAATTATCATCTACTTCGAGTTCCATAGAATGATTATCTTCTTTATTATGTTATTTTCCCTTATTTTATTTATTTCCTATATTAATTGAAGGACTTCTATCTGATTTAACTTCTCTAGATAAAGGACTTTGTTTACCATTAGATTTTAAAAGGCTATTCATTTCATCATCTTCATCATCTCTATGATTAAAAATAAATAAATAAGATTAAATTTTATAGATATATCGAATAGCTTATAGCTAAAATTTGTCTTTTTCAAAGATAAATAATGCATTAATAGCACATATATTTTCATTTGTATATCACTGTAAATAACTAGTGCTGCAAAGTAAGCAATATTTCCCAAAAAGTTTGTTTTTTGAATAAAAATGAAAAATTCTACGAGTCAATTTTGTTCCTGCCACTCTATGGAGTCTAGCTCAAGGCGGATTAGTGATATTTGGATCCTCTATGCTTTGAAGGTTAGTTGCTTCCTTCTATTTTTCCTTCATTTTCCTATTTAAATTTTGCTTCCAATGAATCGCTTAAATCAGAAGAAACGTCACTAACAACTTCATCATCAAAATCGTCTTATGGCGACTTTAAATTTTTTGCATTTGCTCCTGAATTATGTTTTTTTGAAGCTACTATTTATTTTTTATGAAAAATATTAATCAATTATTGTCCCTAATCAATAAGCTGCTTGAGCCCTTTTTCATGAATGATTTAAATCTATTATTTTTAATTTTTTTTACAAGCAGAATCTTTACGTCTGGGAGACTTGCTTTAAGTCTAAGACTATGCATTTGTATTCTTTTTATTATGCACCTCCTCCCTATATATAAATTAAAATTTTAAAGCATAAATATAAGTTTTATCTCAATATCTATCTGGCTAATCTTTAAAATATTCTGGCGCTACCATCACAAATTTTAAGAAATTTAAATGCCAGTAAACGTATTTACGAGCAATAATAATTTACATTTCTTGAGCTTCTTTAAATTTTTTGAGATTATTCTATCTATTTTTCAGTCTTTCATCCCTCTTTCTATCTTCCTCTTGTTCTGATAAGAAATTATAAAAAATAATTTTTTTTAATTTCAATAATCATGCGAATAAAAATTAATTAAACAATTAAAAAACAGAAAATGGTCATTCATCCTCCTTTCAATTGTTGTAAATTTAGTGCTTATTAAATGAGTTTACTGCTAGTTTCTATCTATTTCTAGTCGTCTTTTTTTAATTCCTTTTACTAACTTTATTTTCCTCTTTTGGTGGTGCCTGCCATCTTTAAAAAAAAAGTTAATTTCTTTTTATTCTTTCTTTATCTCTTTTTTATTACTTTTTTTTTTACAGAGAGATTGTATATAAAATGTGATGAATTATTTACAACAAATTAATTATCATTAAGAAGGAATTATCCTTATTTTTCTTAATATTAAGATTGCTTTATCTATACAATTATGCAGGTATTTATTCATTCATATTTACATACATATATTTTTTTTAAGTATACTCTTCTAATTGATAGATAGATATATAAATCCAATTCATTCTTCATTCATTATTTTAATCATGTTTACATGAATATTTAATCACTCCATATAATTTTCATAATAACTAATATCATTCATTCTAAACTAATCTATTAAAAAGCCTTTTCCTATTCTTGATTATCCATCCTTTCATTTTCATGAGTTCCTTAATATAAATTTTCATATTCCATTCCTTACAATTTTTAAATGAAAAGCAATTCAATCCCCACTCCCTCCCTTTTATTTATTTTTTTTTCTTTTAATTTTTAGCTTTAAAAAAATTCAGTCATATATTTCATATATGATATTCATTGATTTTATTATTAATTACTTTTAAAACAGATTATGAAAACGAAATATTGATATACAACATATTTTTAAAAATAATGATGACTCTTTTTAACTAAAATTTGTCTTTTTTTATTTTCATTAATACTTAATATATTTTAAAATCAAATCTATTTTCATATATTTCTTATTCATTTTTTAATTTAATAATTAATAATATAATGGCCTCAATTTTCCCACTAGTCCTTTTATAATCAAATTTTTAATTTTCCCTTTCGCGCTTTAGCTAAAAAAATTAAATTTGATCTTTTTAAATTTACATTGATTTATAATATAATTATTTTTATTTATTATGTATTATTAGCTATTTAGTTAATTTATGCAATTTTAATAAATAATTTTTATTTTTAAACATTTTATTTTTGATTTCACCCAAAAATCCGTTAAATTTCTACTTAAATTTGAATTATTTAATATGTACAAGCTTAATGACTTTGCAAATGCAAATAAAACAAAAAAATAATCATAATAATAATAAAATCATCTAATTAATTTACTCAATACTTATTATCTAACTTATTTTTAGACACAAAACATAAGAATGCAAGCTAAAAATTTTGGAATAATTTTTCTAATTTAAAAAGCCTTACAAAAATAAAAATAATAATAAATAAAATTTCAGTGGATTTAAAAAAATAAAAATTAACATTTTAAAATAAATTATAAAAATATTTACTTTAAAGAAATTAAAGTATTGACATAATTAAATTTGGCCTCATCATTAATTATTTTTAGTCATTAAAAAGGACCAAATTGTTCTACTTTCAAAAAATTCTAAAAAGCATAGCATTTAAAAATTAGATTAAAATTAAAATGGCACAAATGAAACAATTACTAAAATATATTTAATTAGATAAGTGTCTAGACACTTTAGTGAGTTGATGAGAAAAAATTTTATTCAATTAATTATCCAAAAAAAATAATTTTCTCAAATATGAAAAAAAATAAAGAGAAGAGTCAAAATTATTTTAAAAATTTAATTTGTTTTTTACTATTATGATTTAAATTTCTATTACAAAAATTCTAGTAATATTAATTCATCAATCACTTTTCAGCATTTAAAAATTATTTTTTATTTCAAGATTAACTAATTTTAAAATTAACAAATTTAAATAATTTTCAATTTTATTTTAAAAAATTAATTACATAAAAATAATTTAAACAATTGTAAAATAAATCTGCAAAAGGAAGAAAAAATTTTGAGAGAATTTAAATTTAATTGTGATGATAAGAATGTTAAATTTAGGTTTACAAAATATAAAATAATTTTAACAAATTTAAATTCGGAGAAATTTAATTAATTTATTTATTTATTTTTAATTTCAATTCATTTAATTGTTTTATTGAAAATTTGAAGGAGGTATTTATTGATATTGTTATTATTGTTGTGACATATTATTAAAGTTTTAATAATTATTTTAATGCTTATTTTAGTTTTAGAAACCTTGATCTTAATTGTTTTGTTAGAAATCATTGTTTTGATAATATTATTATTGTTGTTAAGGAGCTTGATTGAATTACTATTAATTTTAATAACTATATTATTGCTATTGATGCTAATAGTTTTAACCTTATTGCTAATAATTTGTATAGGGTGTTGTTTACTAATATTAATAATTTTATGAAGGTTGCTATCCTTAATAGTTTTGCTAATTCTAATAATAGTTTTGCTTTTAATAATTTGGATTATTATTTTACCTAAACTATTTGTTCTATTAATAATTTTATTTTTAATAGTGAGGGTTTTAACCACTAGGAATACTGAACTATTACTGTTGGGAGCTTGGATTACCACCTTTAGAAAATTTATTAGGGTTATATGCTGAAGGAAGTTGTTAAATCTTATTGTTAGGGTTGTTTTTCAAACTTTCAAACTCTGAAGGTTTTAAAAATATTCTTTTTAAAACACCACCTTCATTTTTCATTACCATAATTTTTTTATTCTTCTTTTGCTTTAAAGGATTTTATTTTTCTTCATTTCTAACTTCGTCTTCAACATCTTCTAAATCTTATTTTCTTTCCTTATTATTCTTTTTAGTTTTAGCTTTAGATTCCATTTCGTCATCAGAATATTCTACTTCATGATCATTAAGAACTTCTTCATCGAATCTATTAGAAGCATCACAACCTTTTTATCTTAAAAGGAATTCTAACTATGCTTTCATTAATAATTTATTAAAGCCTTCAATCATATACATCTTTTATCCTACTTCTAATCTCTTTTGAGATACCATTTCTTCTGTGTATTTATCTAAAATAATGCAATAAAATGGATTCTTAATATTACCAAAAACATCATCAACATTTCCAATAATGTTCTTTTATTCATTAAATACTATGTTATCAAGATCAAGAATAATTCTTTTATCTGCTTCTCTCATATCATTATTAGTAGCTATAATAATTTTATCGTCAACTAAAGTCATTACTTAACCAATCTCTACCAAAACTTCATTTCCTTTAAATTAAACTCCAAATCTGACTAGTCTTTCCATGTCTGATTCAAATTTTTCAAATTTCTATGGCTTTATTTCATTTTTGGTTTTCATTTATTCTCCCTTAGGATCTATGACGGCATCTTCTTCTTCAAAGAAATCTTCATCAAATTTTTTTGCATTTTTATTTTTCTTATTTTTCTTTTTAACCGTTTAATCTCCTTCAGCATTGTTCTCCTCTTATTCTATTTAATTTTCTTATGATGGATCTTCAATTTATTCTTCTTCTCCTTCACTTTCACTTGAGCTCCATTCTGATTAATCTGAATCTCTAAAGTAATAAGTTACTTATTTCTCATTTTCTGCTTACAAATTTAAAGGATTCTATTAATTTTCAAGATTTAACTACTCTGAATTCTAAACTGTGATGGGTAAAATGTTAGAAGTGTTATCTGTATTAACAAATTAAATGTTTTAATTTGGTTCAGAGTATTGCTATTATATATCTTCTTGATCCATTCTTAACTACTTTATTATTTTTATAAGTTATTTTTAATTTTAACAATTATAAATTTTTAATCAAGATTTGTTTATTTAAAGAATAGTGAATATGAAGCAATATTTATTTTTAACCTTTATTTTAAGATTTTTTAATTCTACTAACAATATCATATATAAAATTAGAGCCAATCAATAATTTAGAAATAAACTCAAAATATTACAAATAAATTTTCTTTAAAATTATAAATTGAATTTGATAAAATATTTGTTTAAAAAAAATTTAAAGAATTATCTTCTTCATCTTCTTATACAGATATTTTCAATAATATTACCATATAATTTACTTAATAAAAAAGTTATTAAAGCAATCAAGAAGTAACCTAAAATAAGAAAAATTTGTAATATCTTTAATAATAAATAAAAAGAAATAATAGAATAATTAATTAATATCACAAATAAATATTTTAATTCTGCAAAAAAAATTTACCACTTTTGTATTTAAATTTTTTAAATATTGTTAAAGTATTTTATCATTTCATAATTACAAATTATGTTTGAACAGGAAAGATTTTTATTTTAAAAAGTATTAATTTTGCTATTTAAATTCGATTTAGCTTAAAATTAGAGAGGCCTTCTCAGAAATCTATTGATTAAAAAAGTTTTTAGTGAAATTTAGTCTTTTTTAAATTATTAATTTGTAGCAAAAATTCCTGATAAAAAATCTAGATTCAAGATTAATTAAAACTTAAGTAGAAGATATTTTTTGAAACTAAAAAAAAACCTTAATAAAATGAAAAAGGAATTTATTGAAATTAAGATTAAAGGAAAAACCTAAACAATTGATCATATTCTTTACAACTATGATAGGTTTTATCATGAGAAAAAAAATCTCAAAGCTCCTTTACCATATTTTTATGATTAGTTCGCAAGCGATAGAGTTCTAGATAATATACTAAATTTCATGGATAATGATTATGTCAACTTTCTAAATTCTATAGTATCAGTAGGATATCTTAAAAATGATTTATAATATTTCTAAAATACAGCTTTTTCAAATAATATTTTGAACAAATTTCTTATTTGCTCTGAAAATCGCTAATTTACTGAGTTCTTTTAAATCTACAATGAAGCTAATAAAGAGGAATTAAATGGATTTACTATAAACTGTGCAATGATTGAATATAATTATATCCAACAAAAATCAGCATATGATAAAAAGTTGAAAGGAACCACATAGCCATAAACTAATTCTTACCCAAATTAATTAAACAAGAATAGTAAGTTGAAATACTCCTTATAAAATTATTTAGAATTTTAATTTTTCATATAATAAAGTAAAAGAGAAATGTGATTCAATTAGAGAAGAGCTTTCAATTATTTGTGATAAAATAAATATAATGAATATGAGAATGTAAAGTGATTTATAGCAAAGAAAACAAGAATCCTAATAGTATAAGCAAAGAAAAAAAAGATTAAAAGGTTAGCTCAAGCAAGAAGATGAATTAAATAAAAAGCTTATTAGAATGATTCATGAGTAAATATATTAATTATTTGAATGGATCCTTATCACAATTTAATTTATAGATTATCTGCTCAAAAAAGGATCCTTGAATAGTAGAAACAGAACCTACTTAAAAATTTCAGTGAAGAATTGTAAAAAGAAGTTTAAAAAAAGCTCAAGGATTATTAAGATATGTTAAGGGCAAAGGTAAATTACAATTAATACATTTTAGAAAAATTAATTTTTAATTTTTAGCATAAAGAAGAAATTTTAAAACTCGAATAAACCTACAATTTTGACTTGGCAAAAAGAAAAAAGATAACATAAGATCTATCCGAATTAAAAAATGAAAACTAAAGTATGAAACAGTCATTAGAAAGCTCAAAAAAGATAATTAATGATATTCTAGTTAAATAAAGAGATAAATTAACAGAAACTTAAGAGGTTAAAAAGATAATCAATGACTTAGATTAGTAATACCAGCTTTTGTGCTCTTAGAGTGATTAGCAAAATGATATATTGAATTGCAAACTTTGTTAAGAAAGACCTGCTTAAATTATTTTCCGTCCTTGTGGACATTTAATATATTGTGAGAATTGTTGGATAGATTACCTCACAGAAGAAAGAGATCCATATGTTAATCATGCTAAATACATGTGCTTGGCTTGTAGGGAATTCAGAAATATTTGCAAAATTGAAGGCTTTAGTGAATTAAAAGAATGAAAAGATATTTTTAGAAAAAATAATAAAAACCAGTTGAGCCATTTCTATTTAGACAAAAGAGATCCCTAAATTAAAAATTACCTTAATTTATCAGATATGTGTATTCGTAGAAAATTTTAAGTATCTAGATTTTTTCCTATTTTAAAAAAATATTTATTCATTTTTTTTTGGAATTTGAATAAAAGAAAAAATTTTATGAAATAATATCTCAATATTTTGTTTTTATTTCATAAATCTAACAAATATTATTCAAAAAATAGAGGATCATCAACAATTGATCACTATTGAATTTTATTTATTAAAAGAAAATTAAAAATTACATAAATTAAATTCCTTTTCTTTTTTTCAAATTAAAAATTATTTATAAAAAATAGGCTAAGTAATAATATGATTGCTTATTAAATTTGATTTAATTAAGGATATCTTATATGTTGTCAAAGTAATATAAAGATATTTTTAATATACTTTTGGATAAGAATGTTTTTTTTTAGAGAAATATATTTAAAATAAGAAAATAAAATTTAATTTTGATTTTCTATTAATTAATTTAATCATAATAATTTACTGAATTAATTTAAAATAAAATCTATTTTTTTATGAATAAAACTGTATAAATTCAATAATTATAAAGTGCTTTATTATATTTTACAGTCAAATTTAAATTTATATATATTTACATTTTATAAAATCATAGTTTAAATTTACCTCTACTTTAGAAGTTAATATAAGTCAAAAAAAAATTAGAAAATTTGTTGAACATAATTTTTTTCAGTCAATTTAAGTACTTTTTTGTATAAAATCATTTTTTGGTTGATAATAATTATAATTGATAAATTGGAAAAATAAAATTGATCTCTCACAAATTAGTATTTCTAACATGATGGAAACTTTGATATCTACTATGAATTGAAAAACTTTACTTTTCAGAAGGCTTTACAGATTTAAGTGGGAATTATTGTAAGGGAACTGTAGGTCTAAAAATAGCTCCACTACTTTATTTTCTTTTTTGCTATTCACGTTCAGTTAAGTTGTAAATTTTTTTTGAAAAAGAATTATTTTAATTAATTGATTCATCTTTGAAGTTGATGCATGTGCTGTTAAATTGACTCACTTCTTATACAGCTGCTTTTCCATATGAGCCACCGGTATCATAATTTTAATTGTAATCTTTTTTATCTGAAGTAACACTTATTTTTCTTCTCTACTTTTGAGATGCAGAACGAGCAGTTGTAGGTAATGAAACGATGTTAATTGATTTACTCATAACCCCAGATGAAAAGTTCTAATCAGTGTATTTATTTTCCATTAAATGGTCAATTTTAAGCTTTTTAACAAGCAGTAACATATTTCTGACTTGATCAATATCTGATTCTTCAATTTTTTTGGATTCTTCAATCATATTTTCAGAACGATGATCTTACTAATCTTAATAAAGAATCATAGAATTATCCTTTTCAATAATTCTATCAAGCTCCTTAGCTTATTTATGTGATTAAGGACGATTAGGTGTCTTTTAAAAATAATAATTTTATGTTTTATCTAATATTTCTACATTAATATCATCATTCTAATAATTCTAGCTATTTTAATACCCTATTTAGTTCCTCAAGTGAGATTTGTCAGAAAGCTAAACTACTATCTGTTTATTTTCTAATTTATTATCATCATAAAGTGCATAAGAATGCTTTCTAAGATGTTATGATTAATTTATTTCTACCACACTTTGATTTGTCTTAACATAATCTGGTGTCATTGCAGTTTTCATTTAATTATTAGAAATGGATTGTACTACTGAAACAGTTTTTTAATTTTCTAAATATTAACGAAAACTAAATTTTCTATTTTATTAAGATGGACCTACCGAAATAGAATTTGACCTTTGTCTAGAAATAATAGAAGTGTCATTTATTATAGCCTTTTTTTCGCTAATAAAAGCAGAAGTGTTCTTCTTTTCTTTACTTTAGCTCACAATTTCTTTAGCTTTTTCAGAACCATATTAAGGAAGGTATTGAATTTTCTTTTTTGGCTCTTTGCTAAACTTTTCTTTAACTTCTTTATATTGTTTAGTATATTTATTTAACTTTTTACTTTTTATTCCTTCTATACTTATAAATATATTATGGATCTCTCTAAAATCCGATTCTTAACTGTTATTCAACTTCTTCTCTATTTAATTAGTTTTTTTTTCAGTAGATTTTTTTCTTTCTTTCATCAAAATACCTCTAAGCTTTTCCATTTCATTCTCTTATTATTTCTAAAATTATTCAATTTCTTATTAAACCTTTTACTCATCTATCTATCTAGTTTCAGCATTAGGCTTGGATGGTTATCTTTGCATTTTTTCAGTTGATTAATAAAACTTAAAATCTTATGACGATTGCCTAAATTATTATTTCTTGAAACTATTTATATTTTATTCCTCCGTTTTTTTACTTTCATTATCGTCACTTTATACATAATCTAAAAATTCATGAATTTGAATTTCATCAGATTATATTTTAGATGTTTACTTTCGCTTTAACTGCTTTTATTGAGTCTAAAAAGTTAACAAATCTTCTACTGACTATTCATTATTATTTGTATTTAATGTCTCTACTATACTGTCAGCTTTTTAAATTTTTATAAATTTATGAGAATCATTTAAGTTTTCCTTTTGGCTTGACAAGACTTTCTTATTACTTTCCATCAAGCTATCTTTCCTATTTACTTACTGAGGTGAGCTAAATTAGGATTTTTTTATAGAATTTAACATACTGTTTTATTTTTAATAATTTTATTCTAAACTCTTTTGATGTTCAATTTATGCTTTTTGTTTTTAAGCATTTTCTACTTTTTGTTTTTATACATTTTCAATTTCATCTTTATTATTTTAAAATGAGAAAGAAACCTTCTACTCAAAGTCTCTTGATGATATATCAAGAGTTGCATTTGAGACTAAAACTTTTTTTGGTGATGAGAAATTCCTATTTCTTATTTTGCTATCTTCCTCATCAGAAATAGTATCTGAGTTTTTGAAGTGAATTTTTCTAGAACTTGCATTATTTAAATCATTCGAGCTTTATTTTTATAATAATTTTTAGGATTCTTAATCATCTACTTCTGAGTTCATACTTCGTTTGTGTTTAAACTACTTAGCATTAGATTTTATATATAATTTTCTAGTAATCACACTTTAGTTTATTTTTTGAGGATTCATGCTATGAGGAATGGTTTTAGCTGTAAGTTATATTGCTGCTTTTTATTATATATCTTTATTAAGAATGTTTTATGTGTACTGCTCTTTAAAATTCTTAGCTAAATATTCTTAAATTAACAAAGCATTTTAGCTTCTTTCAACATATGCATGTCTCCATTCATTTTTTAATTAATGGTATGCTCTTATTCTTTGCATGACATCATTATACTTTGTAATAATTTTTAAATTTTTAATAGATATTCTTAGAATATCTACTTTACTAGAAGTAACCCTTGCTTCATATTATCTAAACTTCTCTCCATTTACTATTTCTTCTTCTCCAAAAAAGCATAATTCACCAGCCACAGTTAAAGTTGTATTCTTTTTTGGAGAAACAGACTTACTATTTAACTTACTTTAACGATTTTTTACAGGTGAGTTTCTCATCATGGAGAATATTTTATTATTTTTGCCCACAAAGGTTCCTTTTTCTTCAGAATATATTAAGTCTTAAATATTCTCTTCTTCTCCTTAAGACTACTCACTTTCTTGCTACCTATCCCATTCTTTATCAACAGCATTTTCAACTTTTCTATTTTCATAAATGTATTCTTATTTGCTAGTAATTTCAGATTCACTATCCTTTAACGATTAAGAATTCCTGTTGCCTTATTATTTTTATTATTTCTACTGTTGCTGCATAAATGATTTTTCTTATTGTATTTCTCTTTCATATTTGCTCGAGATGCTATTTTCATACTCTACCTATTTTAGTAACTATTTTTCTGATTTTTAAACTATCTTTCTACTAATTGCTACTGTTCCTTTTTTTATCAAATATAAGTAACTCACTTCATCACCAGGTTCATATATGCACTGTCCACTTATGTAAGATTTAGGCTCAAATAAAATAATTAAGCTTGGTAATCTCTTATCCAGTTATTCAAAAATGAAAAATTGTTTAACAAAATTTATTTTTTCTTAATATATTTTTTCATGGTATTCTGACAAGAATTTCAGGTAGTTATCCTTATCTAAAGTAAGAAAGAAGCAGTCTTCCTTAGCAACAATAGTAGCTGTTCTTTTAATTCCTTAATTTAAATATTAAGAAAGGGATTAAATGAATTGTTTTTCTCAAAATTTAGATACCTTTTAATAAAGAAAGTTCCCCAAAACCATCACCTTACTGATGAGTACCAACAATCTGAAAATGTGGAAACTTTTTTTTGATTTCTTCTCTTTATTAAATTATTTTTTAGTCCAATAAAAAATATCAAAAAAATTTACTTATTTCTTTAAGAATCTTGTGACCATGCTATGCTTAATTTGTCTTCAATAGACTTTTAAGAGCGACTATCATCATTTAATTTATCATTTGCTTATAACTAAAGAAGATATTTTAAGTCTTATTATTAGTCAGCTATATTAGTAGAGCTCGTAGGATTATTTTAAAATTGAGATTGCTACTTTTACACAGGCTAATCCCAAGAAAACTTAAGTTATTTATTTGATGGAGAGTCTTTTTCTGAAATATTATCTAAGTTGTCTTATAAAACCTTAGAATCAGAGCTTTAAAGTTTGCTTGCATATGTAAGAAATTTAGTTTTCTTTTAAGTAGTAGTAATAACTGATTGCTAAGATTATCCACCACCCTCAAAAGAATCTCTTTTCCTTAAAATTCTTATCTATCTCTTTTTTTCTGAGCTTAAATGTTCTTTTTCATTATGTTATATCTTATTATTGTTAACCTACTCCAAGCTATTTATTTTAGAACCCAATCCTGTTCTAAGGAGAATATATACAGAGCCTTTAATTAAAAAATAATACTACTTTCCAACTGATCCAAAAGAAAATATAGTGCTTCCTTACTTAACAATAAGTGTTTTTAATGAGCGTATTAGACTACCATAAAGATCTGAGTTTAAATTCTACTCAACCGTTCTGAATATTTCTAGTTGACCTAGAGACCTTTTAAGCAATATCATAAGCATTTCTGTTTTTTTTTGCAAATTTACTGCTTAATATAAATCATGTAAATCATCTTTAATCATAAAATCTAACAAGAATTTTGTTTCTAAATGCTTATATTTAGATATAACTCCTCCCTTTTTTTCTGCTTTCTAATCATGAGAGTTTACTTTTTTTCTACTCATAAAGGATTGTTAATTTCTCGTATTATACTATTCATATCCCTATTCTTATCTATTTAATGTGCTATGTCTAATACTTTGAAAGGTTTCTTAATTTGTTTATCTACGAGGTCTTGTAATTTAATCATCCTCCTCAATTCTTTAACGAATTTTATCAATTAAGCTTGGGTAACCCAACATGTCATCAACATGATATCCTTGATTTAATTTCAGTTCATCGTCCTCCTCTTCATCTGTATTTTTACTGTTAAAAAAGTTAGAAATTTTTTCAGCCATAATGTTTATCAAATAAAATTAAGATAAGTCTTTAAAAAAAAGTTTTAATAGAGAGCCAAGGAGTTTAACAGTAATTATCAATAGACTTTGAATTAATATACTATACTTTATATCAAACCTAATTACAAAGAAAATACCACAAACTCTTATTTGTACTACCAAAAATATTATTGAGCAATGATACCTACTTTACTTATTTTTGTTTTGATAATCAAAATATTGAATAATTTTCAAAATTTCAAAGGATTCAAAAAATATGTGAACGACACATCATTTAAATTCCAACTTTCTTAGTAACTAAATTTAATATTTTCAAATACTACTGGATAAACTATAAAAATAATTATTATTTTAACATAAATTTCTTTTTAATTTTATTTAAATTAAATACTCTACTTTCAAATTTAATAAAAAGCTAATAAAAAATAAATAATTTTAACTTGTTAAATTTTGAAATACATTACCAAAATATTTTTAATTTTTTTTTAATTTTATTTAATCTTTCCTTGAAGATTTAGATGCAAACATTATATTAATTGGTACTAAATAAATATTCTAATCTCCAGTAAATTAACCTAGAATATTTTAATTTTTTTGTGAGTGATCTAAAATCTTTTCAAAAAAACATAAATTGATTTGAAAACAAGAAGGATATTTAGAGTATTTTTAAATTGATTGAAAATTATTTTTAAAACAAATTTATATTAGAAATTTATTAAAAGAAAAATAAACAGATAATTAAACTAAATTTTAAATAAATCTAGAATTCTTTTAAATAATTTTATTATTATTTTCATCATTTTTTAGAGGAGGAATCAAAACATCAAGTTTTACTCTTTAAGGATCCAAGGATTCATGTTTGAACCATTTACTTATGAAAAAATTATTAAAAACTAAGTAAAAGAAAAACAAAGCCAAATAAGAATATCAAGATTCCATTGAAAATAAATTAAATTATTAAAATTGGCCTTTTATTAGATTTTTTATACTTTAGTTGCTGTTGGAATATTTTTTATTTTATTTCTTTATTTTTACTTTAAAGTTTAAACTGCTATCTTTAACTCTTTTGAAGAACAGAGAGGAAAATTCTTAGTTAAGCAGGAAGTAAGCAGAATGATTAATATTGATTTGATTCAAATATATTGGACAACTTAGATTACATGGTATATTTTACAACATGAGCTTACCATTTGACAATTGTTTTGACATGTAAAATTTATTTGAAATTGTAACTTCCAAAATATAAATTTTTTAAATAGAAAAATATTTGGAAGCATGAAGATAATGGTGATATTTATTCATAAAATGAATTCACAATTTCATTTAACCATTCTTTCTTCAGCAAATAAATAAAATTTACTTAGGTAGCATCTATTTTGCAGCATATTTATTATTAATCTAGGAGTATTTTTTATTGTTAAGAGTTTAAAAATTAATTTTGATAAACTTTATGAAAATTTGCACATTAAAAAAGATGAACATATACAAATAAGCAGGGTATTAATTTTTATGAAGACACACTTTGAATTTAGAAGTTTGCTTAATATTTATAAAATTTTTTAAAAGTAAAAGAAAATATTTAAAATTAGTCAGTCACTTAGTTTTTTTATTCAAATAAGTATTTTACAAAAAGTACCAGAATTATTAATACTATTAAATCAATGTCTTTTTTCTGAGATATCTAAATTCAAAATATTTATTTGTCATTCCAATTTTATTAGAGTCAAAACAAAAATAAGATTTTCAGATTTTATCATCTTTACCATCACATAATTAAAAAATTATAAAATTGAATTTATCAGAATTAACATAAGGCAGAAACTAATCAAATCTAATATTAATGTAGATTGCTTTCAGAAGTTGTTTATTAAATATTTATCATCAATTAATATATTTATAATTTATTTAATCTAAAATTTTAAAAATATAAAGAATAATATTAAAATTAAAGAAAATGTATCACCGTAAAAATCAAAAGGTTTCTTTTTATTGCTTCTATGGTCAGCAACAAAGGATTTATGAGGACTAAATTGAATATGATTTCTAAATTAAAGGATCTATTTCATATCATTAGCTTTAGATTCGTTATAAAAATAAAACATAAAATAAACAAAATTTTTCTTTCTGTTTTGACTTATCAGAAGATTCATGCTTTGATTATCTGTAAATTAAAATTGGTGAACAAGTAATTAATTGCTTAGTAAAAGAAAAAGAAGAGGCTAAGGAAGAATATCAAAACGCTGTTAGATAAGGTAATTAAAATCAATTCAATTTTTTATACCATTAATTATGAAAAAGTTCAATTTTAAAAGTATCAATATTATTTAAATAATGTTTTTTATTTTCTTTTATTCTTGAAGGTAAAGCTGCTGCTCTAGGGTCTTTTGAAGAAAAGAGAGGAAAGTTCTAAATTTAAGTTGGAAATGTTTAGAAAGATGAAGAGTTTTTTGTTAGCTTTAAGTATATTGAGCAACTAACTCTATAAGGAGATCTTTTTTAAATGACGCTACCATTTATATAGAATTTTAATGCGTAAATTTTTAATTATGGATTTCAAAATTAATTAAATATTATCAAATTAGAATAGTACTCAATGATCTCAAAATAAATGGAGATGTCTATGCATAAACTGAAAATTAATGTATTGTTTCGACTGAGTTTGATCATTCTCAGTTTAATTAATTGATTAAATATTAGCAAATATCAGATTATCATACAAAAATTACAGCTGAATTTTCTAATGAAATTTTGAGGTCAGTTTTCTAAAATAAATTTAATCTAGATTATCTTAGAATCCAGTATGATCAAAATAATCTAACCTTGCTTTCAAGCTATTAAAATGACTCAGAAATATCTCCTTATTGTGTTTTACTCAATTACGTACCACATGTAGCTCAAGTCAAAAAATCACTTGCTAAAGAAGGTAACTTATTATATTATCATTTTAAATTTCATCATTATAGATTATTTTAATTTATTTAAAAAGAACTAATCAAGGCAGAATTTTTACTTATTATTGACAGAAGTGGATCAATGAATGGTACAAGCATCGAAACTGCTAAGTAGTCTTTAATTTTCTTTTTAAAATCTATACCTGAAGGATCTATATATAACATCATTTCATTTGGATCTGGTTTTTTACCAATGTACCCTTAATCTGTGTAATTTAACGATTAAAACTTGTAGGATTCTATTGATAAAATAGAAAAATTCTCAGCAAATATGGGTGGGACAAATATTTCATAAGCGCTTAAATATTTAATGGATAAACTATAAGACTAATATGGGTTAAGGAAAAAAATCTTTATCATAACAGATGGGGCATTCGGTGATTCGGAACAAGGTAAATATTTAGACAAAATATTTTATTTTCTAATGAACTTATTTTTAACTTCAGCTTTAGAAATTGTAAGAAAAAATAAAGAAAGATGTGACATAAATGCGTTATGTATTGGATCTTTTGATTTTTAATATGCTACATAACTAGTAAGTGAAACAGGAGGTAATATATAGTAAGTAAGTAACAACTCATAAATAATTCCTAAAGTAATTTATTTACTTTATTTAGAAAAATTTAAAGGATAAATAAATTTATAAAAATAGGTAATTCAGCTACTCAAAGACTCATTTAAGAATTATGATAGTGTTTAGATAAGTTTAACTTCAGACCATGAAGATTGTATTAACTATATTGTCCCTCATCCTTAATAAATTTGTTATATTGACACATCAAAGACTTTGAGATTTTATATTTTCTTAAATAGAAAATTAGAAGAAGTGCAATAAATAAAATTTAAATTGACAACCACTTATAACGGAAATTAGAAATTGTAAAGTGAGTATGTAGTTGATATCAAAAATCAAATTTCAAATGAGTTTGCTCATATTCACAAGATGGGTTTATATTAATTGATAAGACAAGTAATAATTAATCAGTCAAGAAAATGTGAAAATATTTTGGACGATATTTCTGTTGCTATGAAATACTCTTAAAATGAGATGATAGAACTATTAAAGAATGAAGCAATTAGGTATTCATATTTCAATTATTATTTGTTGAAAATTTATAATATTGCTTAAAATAAATTAGATATTAAATTCTTTGTGAATTTACAGCTTTTGTAGGTACCTAAACCACACAAGAATAAGAAATCTAAATTGATGAAATGGACTAATAAAGCATAGGATTTGCAAGCAAGAGTATTAAATTAAATTCTAATTTTCATCGTAGAAAAGAAGCAGCAAGTTGTTGTGGGGAAGTCAACCTTTTTAGTAGCAGTAATAGTAGTAATAATTTTAAATATGAAAACCAAAATGAATAAAAGAGTAAAAAAAATGATTCATATTCTAAAATAATAATGCTTTAATCAGCATCAGGTTTGTGGTAATATACAGAAGATTTAGTAAATCTTCTTAATTTATAAGTGGATAAAGTAAATACTCTGAATCCAATAAGTAGTGCAATTTAGTAATACTAAAGTATTTGGATCACAATGATAGTTGCTTATTGGATCTCAAAGTTTTTTCAAAATAAGTCAAACTAGCATTAATATATTTTGCTTAAAGCTTACAAGTAAATTGATAGATTGAAAAAATAAAATAATATTGAAGAACCAACTATCTAGCTTAAAAAACTTTTTGAAAATTATAAATTAAAGAATGTAAAGATTCTTTTTAATTTTTTTAAATTATTCTTAAAAATATTTTTTTAAAAATTAGGTTTGAATAAAGAAATTTAATTGAATAAATTTTTAATAAAAATGAAATAATTAAAATACTGTCATTTTGTTTTTATTTTTTTTAAATCTTCATTAATAATTTTTATAAAATATCCTTCAAAATGTAAATGAATTCAATTTTTTATATTTAATCATTGAATACTCTAATTTATTTAGACGAACCAGATAATGGTGTTTTAAATCTTATTTTTTCTTAATTAATATTTTTATCTATTAAAATTATTTAAAAAATTTTGGACTTTAATATTTTTTTCTTTTGGGAATAGAATAGAAAACATTTCAAAAACTAAAATGAGAAATTTTAAATTAATTAATAACTATTATTTAAAATATTTGATTACTAACTAAAATCTTTTCTTCTTTTTACATTTTTTATGAATTAATTTTTTATCTTTAATACTTTTAACCAAAATTTATTTTTTGTTAAGAAATTCTAATTTTAAAATATACTTTGCAGAATTATAAATTGTTCAAAATCAAGCACGATATAATTTCTATCTTAAATAATTCAACTAGTCTCAAAAATAAAGGAGAAGAATTAGTAAATAAGAGTGAGTTAAAGGCAAATAGAATTCGATATAATAAAAATTAGGCGTTAAAAAATAGAAAGGAATGATTAACATTGTAAAATAAATAAATATGCATGTTGTTTTTTCAGTAATAGGCTGATAAATCTTAATAAATTAATAAATATTAGATTTAAAATTAATTCACTGAAATTGATTAATTATTATTTAATAACAAGACTAATTAAAAAGAAAGTAATTAATTGGAAATTTCAAACAAGATTGCAGATTTTTCTTATTAAAACAAAGAATTAAATTAAGAAATCATTGTTATTTATATAGATTGTTGTTAGAGATAGATTTTAATTAACATATACAAAACAAACAAAGTATATTTGTAAAGTTTTAGTTTAGCTATGATTTAAAACAATCAACATTAGCAGATGTATGCTCCCATAAAGCAAGCAGCTTAGTAGTCTTCTATTAACTTAATTAGTAGCATAGAGGATTGTAAGGTCATTGATTTTGGGTTTTTAAATTCTTACAGAAGCGAAAAAGAAAACAAAACTATAAAAAGTGGAGCTATCACTCCCAATAGACTGTAAACTTCTTAATAAAATATCTCGGGATTTACTCCAAATGCCAAAAATGAGTTAGCTACTTTATCAGGAAACACTAGAATATCAAACAATAATTATTAGATCCTAACTCCTTAAAATTTTACTTAAGCTTCAATAAAAACTAGTGTTGATTAGCTTTCATCAGTTAGAGCAGTACGCTTTGATGCTGATAATTAAGATGAAAAAAAGTAAAATACTTTAATGTCTTCAGCCTCTCCAATTTAAGTTAGAGCGTCTTAGAATTTTCGTTGCAGCTAAAATGAAGTGAAGCCTCATTACTATGAAAATGGGAGTCCAAGCAAAAATAGCATGAGTGATATTTCAATTAAAATTTTAAACGAAATCCTAAATTCTCCAATGTCTGCTAAATAAAACTCAAAATAAAACAGAGTATCCCAATAATTACAATCTTCTACTTAAGGTTTAAGTAGAAAAAAAAGCCCTTAAAAAAGTAAGAGCCCATTAAACAGTTCTAGAGGAGGACATCTTAACAATTAATTAAATTCCAGTTATAATACTCATGACTTGGTTTAAGTAAAGCAATAGAGAAATGGAGGAAATACCTCTCGAGATGATTCTTAAAAGTAAGTGAGAAATTCGCAGGAGCTATACCAAAATATGGTTGGTTCTCCTTCAGCAGAACTCTAGCAAATTGTAGATAAAATCAAAGAAAAGAAGAATTTAATAGAAGGGAAAAAATCTGAACTTGAGTTTATAATGGCAAAAATATCAAATTAAATAAATGCTTGCAAGTAAACTAAATTTTATCTATTTAATAACAGCCAACAATAAATTCAAATATATGCATGCTAAAAATTTAAACTATCGATTTTGCTGCTGTTTATTTTTTAACTTCAAATTAAAAATTTTTAAAGCTTTCTAACCAGCAAATTAAGCATATGGCTGAATAAAATATTAACTTAATTTTTTAAATAATTATTTATTCTTAAAAATAGGATAAATTCTATAATTGAAAATGCTCTTGTTGCTAAATGTGGGGAAAATAAAAAAAAAATAGACCAAATTACTATGAGCCAAACATAAGAAAAGAAAGAAATAGCTAAAATGGAAGAAATATGTTCCAAACACAAACATAGAATAACTAATTTGCAATCTAAACTTGAAATGTAATCAAATATTTGATTCATCTATAAAATTTATTTTAATTTTAATTATAGAATCAAATAATAAGAATAACGTTATCACATCCTCAAAGACAAAAAAGTTAGAGAAGTGAAAGAAGAATTTCAAAAAAAGAACTCTCAAATGACTTAAATGTTTAACGAAGTATCATAACAGTATTAGGAATTTATAGAAAATCTAGAACAAATTAAAGAAAATCATAACATAGTAAATATAGACTTTAATTCTCATTAAATATAAACTATTTTATTATAATAAAGGATCTTGAAACAAAAGCATTTTTGAAGGAAGATCTTAACGGAAAACTTATTTAAAGAGCAGAATTAGTTGCTTAAAAAGAAGATTTAGATTAAATATTTGAATCATTCATTAATTAATACCCTGAAGAATACGAATACATTAATGAGGCTTAGAAGATTGATGTTACAATCGAAGAAATTAAGAGGGCTCTTGAAAATGAAAAAAGCGAATAAGCTAAGTTTTCACATTAGATTGGAACTATTTTTAGTAAATTAAAAGAAAAGGAATCATACTTCAATCATTACAGCTCTAAGCTAGAAGATTTAGGAGAACTTATCAAAAAAGAAAAAAGCTGCTCTACATAAACATTGGAATAAGCAGAATAAATTATAAATTAAATGAGTTAGAACAATAAACTGCCTGATCTTGAAATAATGTGCTGCAATTTCATAATGATGCTTTAAGGAGAGTTCTTTAATTAGAATGGACCAGCTATCCAGTAAATAGTGCAAGGAATAAGATATCAAAAAAGTAAGAAATTTAATCAAAATTAATCTACCAAATTTGAAAAAATTTAATTATCAAATTTTTAATTAATTTTAATTATTAAATTTTATTTATCTACCTAAAAAAATTAGGTGGTATAACACTTTATAGACTTATGGATTACTTTAAGTAAACCTATCTTAGCAATATATTTAAGGATTAGGATGTTTACCTAGAAGCTACAAACAACCTCTTCAACAGTCTTATTTAACTTGAAGAAATTAATGAAAAGTATTACAATGAGGAACAAGAGATTGTTTAATTGATATAGAAATATAGTATAGAATTAGAAACTGTTAAAAAAGAACTGAACACTTCCTAGTCAAGAGTTGAGTATCTTCAGTAGTAGATCCTCAATGACTCTGAATTTTTAAAAAAATCTGAGCAATCTAAAATGGTTTTGAATGAAAACTTAAAACTCCCTGTTAAAAAGAGCGCTTAAATTGTATTTTAGCAATATTGTGATAAGTAGAAAGAGTAATTCGAATAGATCGCCAACGAGCATGGAGAAGAGCAAGTTGAAAATTTAATGAAAGATCACAGTGAATAGTTCCTATATTTGATGACTCTCTAACAACAAGTAATAGATTCTATGATTTTTATTTTATATTTAATAATTTGTTAATATTAGGAAAGAATGTAAAGAATGAAAGACATCAGAGAAGAAAGAATGCAATTAGAAAAGAGCATCACAGAAAATATTAACATTGTTGAATCAGAAATTTTACCTAAATTAAAAGCTTTAGTTTAAGATTTAGTTCACTCTAAAATGTAACTTGATATGATGCACAATGACTTAGAAAATTACAAAGAAGCTAAATATAAAGTAGAAGAAGATATGAAACTTCTTGAAAAGTGTTTAAACCAAAAAGTTAATGAAATTGAATAGGTAAATTCATTATTTCTTAATAAATTCATTTAAAATGATTTTTTTAAATAGAATCTTAAGCAATAATTTGCAGATGTAATTGGCAAATCCGAAGCTATTGAAGGTGAGCTTAACCAAGAAATTGCATAATTAAAGGAATAAACATAACAAATAGACAAGGTTAAATAAAGTATTGAATCTCATCGCCAACTAGTAAGAAAATATATTTATTTTAGCAACATTTTATGAAATTAAATGATTCTAAATTTTTATTATTTTAGGAATAGGCATTAAGAGATGAAATATCTAAGTTACAATAAAAAAAGAAACTTATTGATGATCTGAAATCTTAAACTACAACTGTTTAATAGGAAACATGTAGAAGAGAGTTAGAAATTGCTGAATTAGAAAAGTAAATCGCTAAGCTAGAAGTAAGAAAACTCGTTCTTGAAAATGCATCAGATCTAGCAGATCAATAATAGCAAGAATAAATATCACCTATCTAATAAGGAATTTAGCTTTCTAAAGGTGGTAATAATTACTATCATTAAAACTAAAAGTCTCATTCAAAATCATATTTATTGCCTAATGATAATGGTTATCACTGTGCTAATAACTAATAACAATAGTAACAACCCAAAAATATTTATATTAATTATTCATCCCAAGGAATGGTTGCTCCTACTAGAGCATCTGCTTAAACAACTTTTTCTAGCAAGGGATTTATTGATTACTCAACTGCTTAATAAACTCCTAGTATGATATCAAACAATTCAATAAGCTCAAATCAATAATATACACCAAATACTAACCCCATGAAGCAAAGTGACTTAATAAGCACTAGCTTATAAAATATTTAGCAATACAGTCCTCTGAATTCTTAAAGGGAAATTCCTCTTAACTCTTCTAAAACACCAAGCTCCTCTGCATCTTCATCATAAAATATGACAAATTAATCCATTTCTTCAAATGCTCACAGCATAAGCTAATACAATCCTTAGTATGGATAATAATCTTTTCTTTAATAATACTCAAGTGCTTCCCCAATTATGAACTAAAATTTCATATAATAATAATAATAATAAACTTAGCAAAATAATATTAAAAATTCACTATCCAGCTAAAATATAAAATAGCAAATATAAATGCCACAAGCCAATCACCACTAAAATTAGAATAGCTGTGGTGCTGATTTATCTCTAATAAATAAAGGATTATAATAAAGAATAAACAACATTGCTAACTGCAATAGCTAAAATGTCATTCAAAGAAGCTCATAAAGTAAGAGCCCATTTGGATCTCCAAGAGATAAGGTTATATACTACCCAAATACATGCAGAACTTCATACACATAGTAAACAACTCCTTTTTGTTCAAACACTAATGTTGCTGCTAGTTACAACAAAAATAATTAAAATAGCCCAAAAATAAAAAGTACCTGGAAATGAAATGAATACAAATAAAAAATGATTAATTTGCAGTAAAGAAATAAAAAAAACAAAAACCATAGATTTTATTTATCTTTTTAAAAATTTCTTTAAGTAGAGTAAATAAAATTATATTAATATACTATATATATTTGTGTATAAAAAGAATATTTGTTCATATTAAATTTATCTTTAAAAAAAATATTCTATTTTTGAGTGGGTTATTTCATATCATATGATTTTTCAACCAGATTAAAATTTCACTTTCTATTTTTATTGATTAAATAAATTTAAAATTCCTAAAACTCATCTTTTTTGCTTAATAATATTTACATATTACTCAATAATAGTTTCAATAAATTTTATAATATAGTTAGTGTATTGCTTAGTATATTTTTAACTCCTCCAAAAAATAGTACTAACCTAATAAATACTATGATAATTATATTGAATAAATAAACAGTTAGATAGAAGAAAACTCTTCATTTAAAATGTAGAATGTAACATAGAACAATTACCAACAATAAATTAAGAAGAAATAAAACACTAAAAATAATAATTCTTTGCATGATTCATAAATTTTTCTGACTTGATAATATCTTTTTATATTTAAATTAGCTAAAATAATTTATGATTTTATTTTGCAGTTTTTATTGTAGAATAGAATAAACTTTGTTAAATTAAAAATATTTAATTTGCTATTACCTGTAAATTTAAGCAAGTAAATTCTATTTAAAAAATAAGCTGAGTTTTCAGATAAATTTAACCTAAGATGTTTAATAATCAAATTAATTTTCATTAAAAGTAGTTTGTTCAAATAATAAACAATGGCTAAATAAACTTTGATTTGTAAATAAAATTTAGAATAGAATATTGTCAATTAAAATTAGAAGTAAAAAATAAAAGTAAAACAAATATTCTCTTATGAAGATGGCATGTATTTATCTCGTTGTTGAATTTAATTTCTTTTACAAAAAAACTTAGTAAAATAAACCATAAATGAATGAACAAGTGAATGAATGTAATATATGATAAATAGAATATAAATATTTTCATGATTCATTGATTGATTAATAATTATAATTATTGATTATTGTTTGTATTTAATTATTCAGTTTGCTACTTTCATGATAATGGGAACTAAGATGTATGCTAATACACCAAGTATTACAAAGCAAATTATTAAATTTAACTTAAAATTTCTCCATTTCATAATACTTTCTAATTCCTTTGAGTTTGCTAATAGTTGTTGGGAAGTCATTTTCATACTTTAAGAACGACTATCTAAATTTTCAAGATTGGTTTAGTTTTCGATCATGTTTCTCACATTCTTCTCCATTTATTATTGAACATCTGATAAATTTTGATTTACTTCATATATTTTGTCCACTTTTCTCAAATCGTTGTATTTAGTACTTAAGTCATTCATAGTTGATTTTGCATGGAACTTTAAACTAGTGTCATCTTCATTTCCATAATCTGCAAGCTTTTCTAAGTGATTTTGAAGTTATTAAATCATTCCGTATGCATGTCTTTCAGGGTAACTGCTTGTACATAAAACTAAATACAAAATATTCTTGCTATCTATTTTGCAGAACCAAGACCCACTTCCTGTATTAATTTTTTAACGTTCATCAAAGTTCAAGCCAATATTCTTAATTTCCCTCATTACTTTAATGGCTTCAGCTTTATAGGTTTCATCCATTGACTTTTCATTTCCTGCATTGTAAATTAGTTTATCACTGGACATCTTAGCAAAGCTAAAAAATTTAATGTTGCTCATATTTCTTAAGATCTGGATGCTAAATTATGAATGTTTTAAAGATTATTTTTTTAATTGTGACTAGCTAGTGTTAAATTCTGTAAAAAAAAGGTGATTATTGTTGATTTGATTTATGATTTATCAAATGATTTTTTATTACAATTATATTTTTATATGCGAAAGTTTATTTATTAGAAATTATCTTTATAAATGTATTAGTGATAACTTTCTCATTAATTTTTACCCTTTCTAACATTGATCATTCATTCTTTTATTGAATATTTTAATGATTTCAAAAAGCTAATATTTCTGATTAAATTCTAAATAAAGTAAAATTAAATATTTATTATTTGAGCAATTACAATTAATAACAAAATAACAAAAGCAAAATAATTGCCTTATAATTAACAGAGTAAACTTCATTATCCTTGGCTATCAACTCGACCTCTTTTATTTTTTCAAATTAAAATCCTTCCAGTGGGACAAATAATTAATTTTGTTGTCATAGTTACTTAAAATATCTTGATGATTTATTTTCTAACTTCATGAACAAATTAGTAAATTTTAAATAATATTTTTCAATACTAGCTATTTCTAACAAATAATTTTTAAACCATAATTCGATGTAATCATTGTAATCAAATTAAGAAAATAAATCCACTAAAAATAAATTAATTTTAATTCTACTTTTCAAATTAAAGAAAATTTAAACTTTTAGGTTGGTTAAAAAATTATTTTATTTTAATTCATAAAGAAATATTAATTTTAATCTTTAATAATTTATTTTTGAATATAGATCATGATCCTATTATACATGATAGCTTTTAAATTCTTTTTGATGATTCTTACTATATATAAATTGGCAGGCAGTAGTTTTAATGAACAAGGAGTGTTCAAGTTTCTAAGTAGATTGTAATTCTAAATAGAAGCAAAAATCTTGGACATTTAAAAATGTTTAAAAATTAGCAATTATTAAAACAATAAATTGTTATGAAAAAATTCTTAATCATATCTTTTAGTATTTAAATGCTGAATAATCAATAAAAAATATTTTTTTATTAGTTTCTTTTTTTTTAAATGTTGATTGAAAAATATTTTGATTTTTAAATGATAATTTGCAATTAATCTTTCTTTTTTTTTCTTCAAAGTTTTAATAAAAATTAATTTTTAGATTAAATTTTCTCTTAATGCATTTGGCTTCTTTAGGTATTGATGAGTAAGATAAATATATTTTATCTCAATTTTCTAGATTTTTTTTTTTTTTTGATTTAATTAAAAGATAGAAAAAAAGCGCTTTTTTAAACAACTATTTGGAAAATTAACAACTTAATTCTAAAAAGTAAATTATTTTCGAATATTTTATTGTTTGTTTAATCTATTAAAAAATAATATATTCTTGGAATTTTTTGCGATTATTATTTATATAAAAAGAAATTAATATACATTAAAATCTAAAATGGAAGTTTGTAAAGCATAACTAAATTATTCAAAGCAAATATAAGAACCCAAAGACTTAGATAATTTTTTTATTTAGTCATACCAAATATGTGAAAAATATTTTAGCTAAGATTAAATATAAACTTATTAGAATATTCCTAGTAAGGTACCTCCCCCAGGTTGCTGTTTTCTAGTAAGAAAGTATTAAAATAGTTCTAAAAAGTTACTAACTGATATGAAGGTTGCACATAATTCAGATTCTCCCAGAAAGGAAACTGAACACTTTAAATACAGAGAAGGCACATGGGGTGAAACTGGTTGGATTGTAAGAGTAATTGAAGCCAAAAACGCTTAATTCTTGTACGAAAATTAGATTAATAAAGTTAAATCATACTATATTGTTCATACATTCTTTTAAGATGATTCTTAAAATGTTATAAATAACCTCTAGTTTGCAAAGCCAAGCAATATGCAACTTTCTAAGTAGATTGAAATTCTAAATGGAAATAATAATTCTAGTCACATTACAAATGAATTAATTCTGCAACCAGTAAAAGAAATGATTTTCAATGGAAATAATTAATAATAAAATCAAAATTAAAGCTTACAACAAATCAATGGACAATAAATAATGAATCAATAATAAAATAGTTTTAATTAAAATTTATAAACAAATAATCAAATTGATAATAACTAGTCAGCTTTAGGATCTAAAAATATTAGATTTCTTTAAAATTTGCTTTAAAAACTTAATTCAAATTATTAAACATGTTCTGACTCTATCATAAAATTAACTAAAAGATAATTAAATTCAGAAAAGAAGGATAGAGAGTGTAAATCATAAATAAAGTAAATTGAAAAGGATTTAGAAGAATAAAAATAAATTAATCATCAATTAAAGTAATAGTAAGAAGCTTTTATGAAATTCATCCATGATAAATTGGGTGAAGATTTCTAATTTAATCAAACTTTAACAACACAAGAAGGTTCTAATTAGCAAACAAGCTCAATTAACTAAATACGTAGATCAACTAGTGATATTACTCACTAAGAGGTTACAGAAAAAAGATTATTTTAATAAGATAGTTATTATAAAATAAAAATTTCGTAATAAGAAGATTCAAAACTTCAGGAAATATAATAAATTCTGAAATTACCAATAGAAAAATAATAATTACTAAAATTTTTTATTTCAAAGACTAATTTGTATACTACTGAAATAAATTTTATTTAATAATTCTAGGATGTCGAACCCTCACTCTAAAATATAAACCTGATAGAAGATTTAGATGAAACTAATGCAAAGTTTTAAGTTGGTTGGGTTTTACCTTCTGAATAATCATTTGATTCAATTTTTTTTACTCTAATTCAATTAATAGCTTCAAACAAATAATTAATTCAATATAAAAAAGATAAGTCATGCTTGTATCTATTCAACAAAGAAGCAACTGCCAACATTAATTTAGATGCAAATTTCATGAATGAAATACCAAAAAATAATACTCCATTTTTAATATTCTATTATCAATAGTAATGAATGTATGATAAATTATAAATAGAAATTATACTAGTTAGAAAGATTTTAAATTAGTTTATATATAAAAGAAACCATTAAATATGTTAATAAGCTAAATACTGTTCTATTTTTCATTTGCCATTTATTACTAATTTTTAATTTTTTAACTTTATAATTTCTAGAGCCAAATTAATAATGTTTTCTTTCACACCATTATCTCTTTTTTAAATAAAATTTTATGAATTAAGTTTATACTTATTACTATAAATATTCATATTTAAACCAAAAATAATAAATTTTCAACATTGACATTGAAGAAAACTCCTGCATATAAAAAAAGATTTTTTTAAGTTCAGCTAAACTAAAAACGAATTTGAATATTTCTGGTATATTAAATTATTACGCCAAATTTATATTAAGGTGTGTCATTTCTTAACAAGTACCAAGATATTATGCAAGATCTACTATTCCATCTTTTTGCAAATAGTTTCCCCTATTTTTAAAAATATTTATCAGTAATTATTTTATTAAACTATGCCATCAACTTACCACAAATTCAAATTTAAAGTTTTAAGGAATTTTATCTTTTAAATATTAATTCCTATAAGAGCTCCAGATGGCTTTGTAAGCTTATTTAAGCTAAAAATATTTATTGTTACAACCAGATTCATTTTTAAACAAACTAACTTACCTAAAACTCAAATTAACATTTTCTAACCAGACAAGTTGACTTATTCCATTCATAAGCCCCTAAACACCATCATCAGCTATACTATTTTTTCTAATAACAAATAAAATATAAGTAAAAGCTACATTTTAATTTAATACTCTAAGTATAAGGAAAGCTTAGTAATAAGTTGACACTTTTAAATGTATGTTCCAAGGTTAAAAGCTCCTTCATCTGAAATTAGATTATTGCTTTTGTAAAGTATATTAATATCTGAAATAAAATATAATAGATTTTACTCTAAATATAATGTAAGGTCAGATAGTGAAGGGCAATTACCTAACCCTTAAGCTAGAAATTTTGTTCCTAGATTTCCAATAAAACAATTCCTTTCAAAAATGTAGCTTTTACTGTGTGAATATAATTTTACCATAAATTGAGTGACATTGAATAGACCTTTTATAGTTTACCTATTCCTGAGCCAAATATTTACATTCCTTCCTCATGAATTATAATATCACTAAAAATAATGCTTTTATATAATAAATAAAGACTGAATCAAATTACTTTAAGTAAAGAATTAAAACATCCAATTTTTTGCATTTTTACAGGCCATTCACTAAATAACTTAAATAATAACTATCTATGTTGTTTCTCCTATTTATATCAACTAATTTATTACCTGACCAATTCAAAATTCTAACAATAAAATTTACTGGAAACTAAAAACTAATCTTTACAAAGAGATACATAACCCAATGTTTTCTCCAATCCATTTCAGTGATTTGCCTGTAATCTAATTATCACTAATAATATATCATGAATAACACTCAAAAACTTAAACATTATTTACGCTAACAAAAGCTCAAGAGTGTCTAAATTTCTCAAAAATCCTACTTCACTAAATAAATCTTCAATTCCTTTATCAGTGAACTAATTATTGCTATTATCAAACATATTATTTATGATAATTAACTCAAAAAAAAATACTTAAGATTCAGTTTAAGCCCATTTATTTATTGCGATTTCCTAATTTCTGAAGCTAAATAAGACAATTACTGATCATTTAAGTTATATCCCCTAATTTTATTTTTACAATATGAAATTTCTAAATACATTTAACAAAGAAATTTACGATTTATCATAACTAATTAAAGCAATTTTCTCTTCATCTATTTGTTTTAATTAAGTAGGCTACATGATAATACTCTCTAATTCTAATTGATTAATAACCAAATATTTTTTATATATAAAAATTGTATTTAATTTACTGAAAAAACTAGTTTTAATATTTTTTAAAATTTACTATTACTAAACAAAGAATAATTTTATGATTAAAAAATATTAAATTTGAGCTAAATAAGCTTTTACTAGAATACTATTTACAAGTTTTTGAAATTAAATTTAAAGTACTCTTGTTTTTTTGAGTTAAATTTTAAAATAAAATAATCTGGTCTTTTTTACTTTTGTTTAAAAATGATAAATAATACAAAGATTAAGATATTAGATGGAGCTGCTGGCTCCTTATTATAGCAAAAATATCCAGAGTTATATAATTTAAAAACTTGGATGAATAGAGTTCTCATAGAAAAACCTGAAAAACTGTATGAATTGCATCATGAATATTTTTAAAAAGGTGCAGATATTATAATTTCATTTACTTTTAAAACTAATCCCTAAGCATGCTAATCTCTTGAAGATAGTAAAAAGTTAGTCTAAATTGCAGTTCAATAAGCTTAAAAGTTAAAAGAAAAATCGCAAAATGTACTGATATATGGATCAAATAGCCCTGCTGAAGATTGCTACCAAAAAGAAAGAACTTTAACAAACGAACAGCTGATTTATAACCACAAAAACCATATTTAATTTTTAAAAGAATGCTAAGTTGATTGTATATTAAATGAAACAATGAGCCAACTAGATGAACTTATTCTAGTCTGTTAAATCTGTGAGGAATTGAATACTCCTTACATAATTAGTATTTATTTTGATGGCGATCTAAAGATACTATCAGGAGAGAGTGTAGATGACTGTGTAGATACACTACTTAATAAATATAAATTCAAACCTGATTGTTTATCTTTTAACTGTATTTAAAAAAAAGATTTGTTGAATTTATTCTAATCATCAAAAAAAATATTTAAAAGCAAATCAAGCTAAAATACGTTTAATCAAAGTCTAAAATATGGTTTTTATATAAACTGCGGTGGAGAAGATTACACTTCTAATAATTTTAATTACTCAATTGAGCCAAAATAACTTCCTATTTTTTATTAGCAAATCATAGATCTAAAGATAATTGAAAAAGAGGATATTTCATTTTTGGGAAGTTGTTGCATGTCTACTCCAGAACATACACTTGAACTCTCAAAATTCTTTAAGTGATATATTAAATTTTTAAGTGTTCTTTATTTGTATTTTTTTTAAATTTTAAAACAACAACTAGATACACTATTTTTAACAACCACCTTTATTTAAACGAAACTGATCTTATATTTTGATAAATTAAATACACGTTTTAGATAAAAGAGAAATTTTCTAATAATCTCTGATTTTGAATCATTAGGCAATTGAGAAAAAAATAAAAAATTGAATTAGTCTCTGTAGGAAAATATAGTATTTAATGACTTACAAGAAAATATACTTTTATGTATTTTATAAATTTTAGAATACTTTTTTATTGGCATAAAGTTTATAGCATAGATTTGATAAATATATTGATCTATCAAATTTTTGATGATTACTGAAAGATTGAGTTTTTTAAATTGATATAGATATTCTCTAAAGTAGAAAAAGCATGAATCAATCTTAAACTTTATACAAAAAAAATTTTTTTTTAATAATAATTATATTATAATTAACAATTTTTTAAACTTTTAAAAAGTCAATTTATTAGAAAAATCAAAATAAAAAGTAAATAAAATGGCAGATGAAAGCTGCGACTTAGTCGGGCCTTTTAGTTTTTTTGTCCAAGCACTATTAGGATTTCTCTCATTTTTAGTTTTAATAGGTAAAATAGTTGTTCTCAATTAAAAACACAAAATGTTGATATCTGCTTTTTTAAATATAGTAAAAAGATATAAAGAGAAACCTAAAAGATAATGGAAAATTTGGATTTTAGTAAGTAATTTGAGTCATTAAAGTTAACAAAAAAGACGATTATAAAATAGGATACAAGCAAATAATTAGCCTCAGCATTTGTAGCTCATTTACTGAATTTATTATTATCAATAATTTTGAGCAGTGGAAATGATGATGTAGATCCTTGTCATTGGTAGTTAATTTATTTGGAAATATAAGATTTAATTATTATAAAAAACAGGTATTTTATTACTGTAATGTTTGATACAACTGTAGGAGTATTTATATGCTATATAATTCTTCACCAATTTGAGAAACTATTGACAAATACTAATTATGAAGTAATATTTTTCAACAATATAGTTTTCAATTAAAATGTTGATTTTTGCTGAAAGAAAACTGACTAAAATTTTTTAATTTACTTAGAAATTTAAAAGTGGAAACTACTTTAACATCATAACTCCTGATTAGGCAATAAGCATTTAAGAATAATAACAAAAAGCAGGTAAAAATGTAGATAAAGAAAAATTAAATACCAATCTACTGAGACCTATTATTTAAGTTAACATTGGAATTTGGTTGATGCAGTTAATAATTTGGAATATCATAGTGGTTATGGTAATTATTTAGTGAATTTTAATAAAATGTAAATTATTATTTGACTTAAAATATAGTCAAAATCAGTTCTTTACTTTGTTTAAATGGGAATGCAGAATTTATTGTTGAAGATTGCAGGATTCCTTTTCTAAGGGTAAAAGCATAAATTCAATTACTTCTTGAGTATTTTTTTAACGTATTTTTAATTAAAAATTAAGAATCACAAATATATATTTGGAATTGATAATTGTAATGGCTATAATTCCTGTTGTTATGAATGGACTTTAGGTACATTTTATACTTTTTAATTTATTAAAAATTAAAATAATATAAAAAAATAGTTTTGGGTTTAGGATAATTTTTTGAAAAAGCACGAATTTTCTTAAACTGATAAAGAATTTTTAATGGTTGAAATGTTTGCTCCAGAAGATTTGGATGGATTGGTAGAACTTAAATAAGCCTAAATTTAGTTTAGAAATACACAAGCCAGCTTTGAAGATAGTAATGGCTAGTCTAAGAAATATTAACAAAATGCATCATACGATATTGAAAATAGTGATGCAATATGATAAGATTTGATTAAATTAGCAAGTAAATCAATATAAAAAAGAACAAAAAAAATCAAAAATAATTAATTAACTATTTTAAAAATCAAACTAATATTGATACTAAATATAATGTAATAAAATTGTAAAATAAATTTAATATATTTATATTCATTGAGCTATTATTTTACTTAAAATATGTAGCAAACTAACTTAAAAGTAAATCAATATGTGCTAATTTAATTACTTTCATTTAAATTCCAATAAAAAATCTTGTTGTATTCTTAATCAAATTTATTGGTAAAAAATTCTTAAGAAAAATTTAATTTAGATTAAAATTAGAAGGAGAATAAATGAATTTAATAAGAATATCAAGATTTCAAAAATTTTTTTTATTTTGAGTAACTCCTTCTTTGTATTGATTAGCCAAAAATAATTAAAAACATTAAAACTAAATTTTGTTAATTTATGTATATATGAACATTTTAAAATAATTTTACTGATTATCGAAAATATGTGATATTTTGTAAGAAATATTTTTTCCCTACTCTTATATTCTCAGTATAATCTGATTAAAAATATATTTATATCTTACAAAACATATCAAATAAAATTGTTTGTTACTTTCATTTCTTGTATTTTTGTTAAGAGACATTAACCAATTTTTCATCATATTAAGATAATAGATTACGAAGAAATCTACATTTTTTGGAAAAATTTAAAGGTAAAAGAACTACTAAATTTCTTGTCTTTGATATTTCTCTTTAGATGTTGCTCATTAAAGGCATCCATATGATTATAAAATTAACTAGCAGAAAGATGATACATAAAATATCAATAAATAAATTTTAAGCATTAGTTGATGATATGCTGTTGTTTATTTCAGTAATAATTTCTCCACTTAATGATTAGAATATTTAATTTATATATTCGAATTGAAGAGTCTTAATTTCAATTAGTTGAGTTGAATTAAGAATATTATTTAATTATTATTGTTGATCTTAAGCATTTGTTATACTTTAATAAATATACTCAGTTGACAAATAAATATTTCTTATGCTTTCAATCTATCTTGTCAGTAAAAGTATCATTCCTTTTTCAATAGTTGTATTTGCAATAGTTTTGCAATTATTTAGTGAAAATTTAGATTACAGCAATATACATGGGTTATTAGTCTTTTTTTAAAAATAATAAGGTATTATAATCAAATAAAATTAAAAAGTTACATCATCACTCATCATAATATTTTAAAAGAAATCATTATAAGTTGAACTGTGTAAATCCATATTCTAAATATGTTATCTTTAAACATTACCTAATTATTCATACAACTCATACATTTATTGCTAAATAAATTAAGTTGATGTTTGATTAGTCGTAGGAAATGTTAAATTCATTATCATTATTTATGCTGCGTTTGCAGTTATACCATAAATATAATCCAAAGTCGATGTGCTGTTGAATTCCTAATTTTAAAATTGGTTAAAAATAAATTTAAATTTTTTGAAATTTTAATTTTATTAATCTTTTTAGAGAGTAAGTGATAGGTTTACTTAAATAAAATTTTTAAAAGAAAATTTAAATTAAAATTAAAAAAACCACATGAGAAAAATTCTATAATTGTTTGACTGTGGGCTAAGATATAGCAAAGGCTGCAGAAAAATAAGTGACAAGTATGAGTATTGTTATTATAAAGGGGATGAAGAATGCTTTAAATTATTTTTATTCTAGTTTGAACTTTCTTAATTTTTTAACACTTTTACTGATCCTTGTTATGCTAAATGATTATTCTTCTTCTTATTTGAAGGCTTAAAGAGATTCGTTGGAAGAAATATTTTCTTCTTCACCAGATTAGATTTGATTGGTAAATTTCTTACTTTTAAATAGCATTTATTGAATTTTATCTTATGGTACCTCTAAAAATAGAATGAGAATTTATTTGATCAATAGTAAGAGACTAAAATAGATAAAGACAATGACTATTATTTCTATCTATTTTTTAAAATTTTTATTTAAAAAACTTAAGAACAAAAATGTGAAACTTACAAATAACAAGACACCAGCTACAATTATAATTTAAATCAAGAATTTATCTATTTGCTTTGAGTATGAGCAAATCTCTTAGGAAATACTTTTACTTATAGAATCAGATATTATATAATAGGAGTTCAAAAAATTGTATTGAATAAAATAAATATTTTAATCTTTTATATTATACTACTCAAGTGAATAGCTACTGATTTGATTGATTTTTGATATGAACTATTTTTTTTATTTAATAATTAGTTTTGTCATAATTTATAATATATTTTACTTGCTGAGTAGCTTAATAGAAATCAAAAAAGTCAGTTTTATCATTTATTGGATTGAAAATAGGAACAGTAGATGTTTCTAAATAACTTGTTGCTGAAGCATCTAATGACATTGAAGAAAAGTCAAAATTTTGATGATAAAAATTTAGCCTATTCAAAGATTCTTGAAGTTTTGTTTTAGTTTGTGTAAAATCTACCAAGCTACTGTCATATACCTCGCTATTCAGTAACTATAAATCAAAGAGACAGTTTAAAATATATTAACTTTCACTAATAAATTTATTCATATTATCCAAAATAGAATATTAATTTTCTGATTTTTAAACACTTTAACCTCCAATAATGAAATTGACTATGAATATGACAAGAAAAATTACACAAAAAAGTAGAATAATAAGATTCGATCTCTATATTAGCAAAGGCTTTGTTTAAAAAAATTTTTAAAATCTAAATTATTCTAAAAATTAACTTACATTCAAAAATTCAGAATTATTGATAAACTTAACAAAGACATCTCTACTTTTAAATATATTTTAGTGCTTTACATTTTTCTCAAAATTCTCATCATCATCCTCATCATATTTTTATTTTATATTTTAATTATAATTTTCGTTTTCTTCCTCTTCTTATTCTTCACCCTCTCCTTCCTTTAGGTTATTAATATCTACTATATTTTTTCCACGAAGTCTAAGAGTCTTGATGCCCTGTCCATATTATTTTTACTCCTATACCTATATAAAAGTAAATATTTGTGTTTCAATTTTGGAAAAATACTTTTATTTTTTAATTAATCAATGAAAATAATAATTTACTTCATCTTCACTTGGCTATCTTGCAAATTAAGATTTACCATTATTAAAAAGATCAGATTAAGCAGTTTCTTATTTATCAGAAATCAGCACTGAAAAAAAAGAACTTCTATGTTTTTATTCCTTTTTCTTATTTTATGAAGGGCTCATGACTGATTTAATATTTTTTTAAGAGCTTAAATCATAGTATTAGCCTAAAAAATGCTTCTAAATAGGATCATATTTAAAAATAAAAAATTCAGACTATTATGTTTTATAGAGCTCAGAATTAGGCAAAATGGATTAAGCCAGTTAAGATTTAATATTAGATTCAACTTTCTAATCTTCATTTGTATTTAATTCAACTTCTAACATTTTGCTTTTAAATTTAATTTTTTCAATAAAATTTATTTTAAATAGAAAATTACTTTTTATTTTGAAGTTTTAAGATGTAACCAGAAACTCCTAAATTTTTTAAATTTATTTCTAAAATCTAAATATTTAAAGTAATTTATTCCCCACTATTTAAAATTTAAATCTTTTGATCACAGCCACCCTTAATGTTATACTTTTTATATTCCATTTATAAATTAGGTACAACTTCATCTATGTGCTTTCTTTTTTTCAGTTTATTTAAATCCAAATGCAACATACTTATGCATGTACTTGTAATATTGTCTATACAAAATTCTGAATCTAAAATGATGTAAGCAGTATGACAAATTACCTTGTTGACATTATACTAACCTATAAATTAAATTCCAGTTGATAAAGAGGGGATATATTTGACAATAATATTAGTACACTTAATGTAATTATTCTTTTACTTTATCATGAGTTCTCTTTTTTATAAAGTATTTTTTTCAAAATTTTTATTTAATTTATTGGTAAATTACCTCTCTGAATTAAGAATTCTAGATTCAAGAGTTTGTAAAAAGTTTCTGATAAATTAATCATGCCTTTCTGAGTATATTTAAGGCATGAAATTTTTGATATTTCTGTTCATCATCTCTACTTTCTAATATCCAAAAAGACAGCAACAACTTGTATTAATATTTGTAATAATCCCAAAATTGTCCTCATCAGCCTAATAAATATTTTATTATTAAAAAATAATATTAAAAACAAATTCATTACTGATATGATTATGGTAGGAGATTATTCTAATGAGGGATCCATAATATTTAAATTGTTTTACTCTTTTTGCTAGTACCCCATAACTTACTAAAGGATCTACCTTCCTCTTAAGTTATCATCTACTAACTCTATTAAATATTTTCCAAAGAGAATTGCTGGTGTTACAAAATTAGAAGTAACTTTCGTTATTTTTTAATATTAATCTTCAATAATAGTGCTTAGGTCATTTATCTTAAATCCAATTTATTTTATCTTTTAAATTAAAAAAAATTAATTTTAATGAAATATTTAAAACAAAATATAAACCTTTAATAAGTCAGGTTAATCTTCCAAGAGCTAAAACCAGAGTTCACTATAACAATTAGCTGAGGCTTCTACTAAGTCTTTAAATATTTTTAATTAATTAGAATAGGAAATATCAAGCAGAAAGTCTGTTTGGTTCATACTAAAGTTTTAATTTTAATTTGATGAAATACTTTAAGCTTTAGCCTCTAAATGCATTTGCAATCTCTAAATCGTAAATAATTCATCTAAGGAGGGCTTTTCCATTTCAGAATTTACTAATTCTTGCATTGCAAGTTGTTTGTTTTAGGCAATATCCATTAAAAATATTGCAAAAAGAATTCTAAGCTTAGGTGAATTGGGAAATTTTTATAAACTTATGTAGAAAAGATGTTGGATTAATTCAATAACTTGAGTTAGTTACTCTAGCTCTGATGTATAAGACTTATCAACCTTATTGATGTGCTTTTTTTTGGCTATTTTAGATTTTTTTTTCATAGGGCAATCTTCGAATTTACATATTTTCTTATGGTATTCTATAAAGCCATTCAACTGAATTAAAATATTTTTATTTTATTTGTGTAATCCTTTTTATAAAAAATAAAATTAATTTTAGAGAGAAATTTATTCCTATTTACCTATTATTTTTATCAGATAGCAGATTTAATCATAGGCTTAATTAAGATATTCATAGTTATTTGTATCTAATAGAATATATTAATATTTAATATCACTCTTATAAATAGCAAGTCCTAACATTAATGGGATGCCTATAATCCATATCTACAAAGTGCCATCAAATGAATAATATTTTGTAATCATGGCTAGACAACTCATAGATGTTCCCCAAAATAGCAAAGAATACTCCGAAACTATCAATTTGCTTATCTAAAAAAAATATTTAGTTTATTTTTATAAATGATAAAAATTAATTTTAAAATTTATGAGATTCATAAATTTTCAATCCTAAATTAATCATTTATAAATAATTATGTTTTTGATGAAACATTTTAAGTTTTCGTTTAAATTAATTATTTGAAACTCTTAAATGATGTTTTCAAAATAGTCTAGAATTCACATTTATTTAAATAAAAATAATTTACACTTAAGCTATAGACTTATATACACAGAGGATTTGTGAAAAAAATAAGAAAATATCCAACAAACATTGTTCCAACCAATATAACTTAATAGTATTCTTGTTATAAAGCATTGAATAGAATTATCAGAATTGTTTTGAAAAATAAATAGTAAAAAGAACTTCTACCAGAGGCCTTTTTTAAAAATATATTATTATATTTAATTATTTATTTTAAAAAATGTATTACTTTTGAACCATAATCATTTGAAAAAATTTTACAGTCGAATTGCATTAGTGTAACATAGCTGACAAAAATGAAAAATATGATAGATATTATAGCATTCATAACTATATAGAGGAAGTAAATTCCATCATAGCACACTTGATTAGGAAATAAAACATTAATTTTTTAGCTCTAATTCCCTGGATAAGTGCATCTAAAAATACTTAAAAACAAATCCTATATTGAAATGTAAAATAAACAACAAAATTTAGATCCATATTTGACAAATTTTAGACTCCATCCATTGATTTATTTCTTCTTTTGAACTTCAAATATTACAAAAGACATACTTAAAATGATAATAAGAATAATGAATATAGCAAGATATTATATTATTATGTATAGCTAGAAACTTTAGCTTGAGAAATAATGAGTAAACATAAATGCAGAAAAAATACTAGCAAAGCTATCTACTTGACTTTCCTTTTTCCAATTTCCTTTTAGCTAAGGAGCAAATACAAAATTGTATAGCTAACATATCTCAATTACTACATTAACAATATAATAATAAATACCTTCTGACTACTATTCAACCAAATAGTAATTTGCCTCCATTAAATTTTACTTTAGCTTTTGTATAAAATTCCTAAAATGGTTTTTTTTTTTGCTGCCATAAGAAAAAAAATTTTCTTTTTCATCATATTAGTCTTTGAATTTTTTGTTTTTCATTCCTTTTGAATTTCAATCTACCTTAATTTTATTGACTTACTTTTCTTCTACTTTTAATAAAGTTAAATCTGATATTTCTTCTTTTATTAAACAACTATTAATTTAACTATTTAAAAGATAATAACTACTATTATTGTGATATTTAAAAAATACTGCATTTATCTTTTGACAATATGTCTAACTATTTTTATCAAATAGCTTAGAAAATAAATGTTTATGAATTAATTCTAACTTACAATCTTCATATTTGTTAATACTGAACCTAAAATTTACTTAGTATAAAAATTATAAAATACTTAAATATTATTTGCTAAAAAATAATTTTTTTAATATTTTTATCATGCCATCTTATTTATTTTTGTTTTTTTTGGTATTAAAAAGTTTAAAATTTAGAAAATTTATGAAGTTTGAGTACTTTTTACCAAAATTTATATTTTACTGATTTAATTAAAATATTTTCCTCAAAATTCGTTTAAAAACTAACTTAAAATATTATTTCAAAGAAATTATGATTTTATTTTTTTCATTAAATACAAGTTTAATCAATATTTTTAAAAAATCTATACTATTACTGCCTTGACTCTGGTAATAAAATGTATTTATTCAATTAAAAATAATAATATATTCTTATCTAAATTAAAAAAACACATTTTTTACACACAAAATTTTAAAATTGGATATTTTATTTAATGAGGAGAATAAAAGGATTCAGTATTTTTAATAGTAAAACACATGAATAAATAAAATACGGATTTAAAAATAATTTAATTATATTTGAAATTTGTTGAGGGATTTTTAATTAGGTTTGTATATATGATTAATTATGGGCTAATTTATTGTTTCATGAATTAATTCAGTTTGCAAATTCTTTTTTAATTTTGTTTACGAATTATTAGAAATTCTTATTCTTTTCAAAGCTATCTTCATTTTCTTCATCTTCGTTATCTGCACTTTAGCTAGATATGCGTGGATTCTTTTTAGGAATTATATATTGACTATCTTCTGAATCTGATTCTTCGCTTTCTTAACTGTCCTGTATATTATCTTTTATACTGCCTGTCATTACTAGTAACCAGGCAAAAAGTCCAGATATAAGTGGGACTAACACAGTAACCCATCTTATGAAGGTTTCAGATTTGAAGTATGGGCTTTCACTAATGAAAAATAATGCTATGCCAGTTGAGATTTTATCCATAAAGGAATAGGCACCAAATACAAAGGCACCACTTTTTCCTTTTAATCCTATAACTTCAGAAATTAAGGTAATACCTGTATTAAGAAGCATAACTTAGGTACAGCCAAGTAAAATTGCTATGGGATACATTAAATAGCCTGTTTCAACATCTATGAATGATAAAAAGGTGCTAGATAAAATCATAAGAATAGCTCCAATAGAGAAGACCCTTCTTTTTCCGATTTTTTAGTATAATACATCTAAAGTAGATGACATTAAAACAGAAGAAACAAATAAAAGTAATGGAATAAGAGCTATTTCCATAGGAGTGCTATCAGATATTTCTTCTTCAGAAGCAATTCTAAGGACATATACAAGATAGAAGTTAATCATAGTTGAGATTATATTGCAATATAATCTGCAACCCATATAAACGAATGCATAGTGGTAAAATTATCTTTCTTTTAGCCATTATCTGTTAAATAAATGAAAAAGAATTTTTAAAAACGAATTAATTTATAAATTGAAAGTTTACTTCCAAGATTTGTGCTATTCTTCATGATCTAAGTGTTCTTCATCTTAGGATATACATTCATTTACTGATATCACTTATGCATTCTCTTTATCAAATATTTAAGTTTCTCTTTAAGGTAATGCCAAAGTTGCTGATGATAATATTTTTTTAATGTTTTTTGTACATTTATCACATTCTTGGGTTAACTTCTTTTCATTAATTACTAATAAAAAGAATACTTATGTTATACAACCTATAGCTACTACAATACATCCTAGCAATTCAAAGTCTATTAATGAGTCTTGGACTGTCTAAAACAAAATAAGTGCAGTAATTAGTACAGTTAAGTTAGCAATGAAAGTGAATGTATTTCTCTTATTATTAAGACTGTCTCTTCTTTTTCTTGATACGGTCAAGCTTGGTACAAGAGACATATGAGATATCTAAACAGCAGCCCATCCAACATTAAAAAGAGAGGGGAAAAAAATATAGTAAAATGCCTTAAGAGAATCATTGCTATCCAAAGATTACCAAATTTTTCCAGGTACAAAACAATGGAATACAGGAAGAAATCCAATTAATAGAAGAGTAGTCCCTATTACATACCAAGGCATTCTTTTACCATATTTGGTATTAGTTTTATCTGATAAATAACCAACAAGAGGAGTGGATACAGCATCAAAAATTTAACCAAAAAGCATTGACCATGAAGCATACTAGAACTAAAGAACCTGCTTAAGCCAATAGAGGAGATAACTATTTTTAATAGAAATTTGGATAAATTTAATAATTTACAAATAAAGTGTATTTTTTTTCTAAAGTAATTGAATATTTTGATAAGTAGCAAATTATTAAATTATTAAATAAATATATTCGTTAAAAAAACACTCCTTTTTTAAATAATCTAAAATGAAGAAATCCAAATAAATTAACATTTAATTTTAAAAAATAGTTTACTTGAACCAACATGCAGCAGTTAAATCGTTCATAAAATGTCCTACAGAATACGCCCATTCTTATATAGTATTTAAACCATCAAATCTTAGCTATTCAGGCTGATCAATTAGAGAAGAAATGTACTCTTTCATTTTAGCTGCTCTTTGTTTTTCTGCAGCACTACTTTAGCTTTAATCCTCTCCATATTATTCTGGTATTCTGCTAAGTCTAGAACAATTCTTGGAATCTTTATTAATGGATTTGCTTGTCTTTTATGCTATTTACTTCTTTTTATAATTCTAATTTGATCTTTTTTGCTTGCTATCATTTTCATACTCATCATCGTCATCTAAGGCAAATTCTTTTTTAGGTGTTGACTTGCTTCCCATAAATTTTGATAAATGAAAGTTTATTGTAATACTTTTTCTAAACAGTGTATGAACTAAATAACAGTAGCCTAATTGATATATAAAAGAGTTAACTCTTTGAAAATATATTATTGATTGTTTCTCTTTGATTTAATTTATAATATCTAAAATAGTTGTTTTTCTTATTCTTTTTTCTTTTGATTAATAAGGTGGGTATCTTTTCAACTCTTATTTTCAACTGATTATTTTATTGGAGATATATAAATTTTAAGATTAATTTTTAAAATTGGTTTTTATCAATGAGTCACTCTTAGAAACTCATACTTTGTGTTTAGTCAGTGTTGTTTTATTTTTTGATTAAAATGACTCATCCTATTTCTACTAGAAGGTATATTTATTTAATAATATTAAAGATTGATTTATGAGTATTACAGGAAGTTCATGCTTCACTAAATTTTAAAAATCACTTTCAAATATAAGATAAAGCTTTGCAAAAATTTCTGGATATTCACAAAAAAAGTTATTCAGAATCGCTCAAGAGTTTTAAAAAATTTTTAAACTCTGAGATTTTAGTTTGTTTTTGTTTGATGAAACATGAAAAATAATAATTTTGAAATATAAAATAAATTTTTTAGATGATTATTTATTAATGAATTTATTTTTTACAAAATTAACATAAAAATATTTTATAAAAATTTCCATTTCAATGAAACAATTATTTTGATGTTCATACATTAATGAATTTATAATATATATTTAATTATTTTATGAGGAAAAAGAAGTAGTTAGTAGAAGTAATCTTTTTTGGAAATCAAAATATATTTAATTCTATATTAATTAGAAGTGATTTTTTTTTATCATTATTATCTTGTTGGTGAATTAAACAATTTTCATTATTTCTCTCTAACTTAAAAAGTCATAATTCAGTTTTGAATTAATATTAATTAAGTTAATTTAGGTTAGTTTTCTCAAATATCTTTTAATACAGGTGGCTGGGATGTTAACCTTGATCTTTCTATGAATGAATCATTGCCTGCAATAGTAAAAGCATGCCAATATTTTTAATTTAAAAGGTTATTCACATTTTATGTAATTAAATCTTTATTTTCTTCATTATCTTAAAGACCTGCTTCTTTTAGAACATCTTTTTCTATTTTTAAAAAACAATTAATAAAAAGATAAATAAATATTGAATTTACATTTTAATAGGAGAGAGCTTTTGATAGAATAGTAGTTATTTTTATCATATATATAGAAAGACCCTTCTTCTATGTTGCTTATTTTTACATAGAAATCTATGAAATTAGTATTTTATTATGGGTTTTTTTTGAAATAACTTTAAAGGATTGTCCACTCTTAAGTATTTTGATTGTTTTGGGTAAAGAATATATTTCTATCATAAGAAATATTCTTTCTTCTGAAGATAACTTCTTATTCATTTAGTATAGCAAAAACTTCAATTTAGGGCTTTTTATGGAATATTGTTGTTGATTTATTTTACAGATTATCTATTTGGCGATAAAATATTTTAAATAGTTCTTCATCCTTCAAATTATAATTAAGATTGCAAATCCTAAGCTGAGTTACTTTTTAAGCTCTCATTAAAAATTCATGAACACTTCTATGTCTAATAAATGTTCTTTGATCTTTTTATATTTAAGAGACTTTTAGGATCGAATTTGTTTAATCTAGGTTTAAAGCTTTTTCGTTTGATTATTTGCGACTTGAATTCTAGATTTAATTATTTTGTAAAGATTATTCTAAGATTTCGTCTTCTTAAATTTAATTATTTTTATTGTCTTAAATGTTAGATCTAGCAGAAAAATGAGACATATTTGACACTTCATTTTACTAAATTAAATCTCTACTTAAAATAGTCATTTTAACATTTGCATAGATATCGTTTATTGGTAGGGTAGTGATTAGCTTTTAATTTTCCAGATTACCTGAATATAAAATGCAGCTTGGATCTTACAATAATGTAATCATGATATGAAAATTACTGTTTGGTGTATCTATGAAAATTTAAAGATATGATTAAAAGGTTTAGAATTCATATTTATAAAAAATAGGTCCATTTTTGTGAAAAACCTAATTAATATGTTTTGTATATTCAATAATGGTTTCCTAAGAATAATTAGAATCAGGAGGAAGCAAGTATTTTTAGATGAAAGAATACTTCTGTTAGAAAATACTAAAATCTTCATTGTAAGGAGCAATCCATTTTACTCTAAGTTAAGTATTTGAATAGATATTTACTTTATCTCTTTTAGCAAGTAAGTATCTTGAAACTAATTACTAGAATTCATCGTATTAGTAAATGGAAAAGCTTTTCATAAACTCACTATCTAAATTAGTTTACTCATTGACTTCTTCTCTTGATGGAATAAACAAAGAACAATGTTTGCATAGATTTTCTGCTTCTTCTAAAATGTGGTCATAATAATTTAGTTTTCCATTAAATTTTTCATTAAAGTCTATACTGCAACTCTTTCCATTAGTTGAAGTAGAGCCTTATTCTTATTCAAATCTAATCTCTCTTATTACAGAACTCTTTTTAACACCTGATGAAGCTTATGGAGTATTTTTCAGCTATGATTTTATAGCCGAAGATAAAGAAATAGTCTAGCTTGTATTTACATTAATATTTACTTAAGCTGTTGTGGTGGTATTTGATGATTTTAAACTAGGTTCTATTTCATTATCATTTTTTGCCTGATGTAAATATACTGTTTGAGATTGAGGTTTTTTCTTATTGAGTTAATTTAAAAGTTTGTCTTCTTCTTGCTCTTTTGAAAGTGAAGACAGAGAGTTAGAATTCTCTTTGATATTCTTGCTGCATAAAACTTCTTTTTCTTTGTAAATAATTTCTATTCCCTTTAGCATAAAATTTCTCAATTTTTCAAATTATTCACTAAGCTTTTGAAAAGACTTCTGATGTACTATTCTCTCAAAGAAAGCATCTAATATTTTACATAGAAGCGACCCATTAGGAAGAACGAAATTGTTTGGGCCAAACAAATTGACAGCAAATGTTATTCTTTGGTCTAGAAATGATATTTTATTCATAATAGCCAGTGCGATTCCACTCTCACAAAGATGGTTATTTTTACGTACCTTCTCTAGTTTCTATTCTGCTAAAATTTTTCTTTTGTAGAATTATTCTGTTGAAGGTATAGAATATTTATTTCTACTACTGTATTCACTTAGTATACTATGCATGTTTTAACATAAAAAAGGATAGTCTCCTGCAACAAAATCAAAGTAAAGAGCTCCATTAATTAATCTTTTAAAAAATTTATCAAACCATTCATTGTTTTAAATGAGATTATTAAATTGTAATTAAATTTTATCTAAACATTCATATATGCTAGAAATGGAATCATTTTATCCTTCAGTTTTATCATTAGTTATTTACCCTTAATCAATATTAGATAAAGGTTGTGATGGATACATAAAATTTTATAAGTTACTCAATTCAGCTGCTGCTACTGAAATATTTGCTATACTTTAGTATTTTTGTTGAGCCAACTTAACATTTTTTAGTATATTTGTTAGGTTTGAACTGCTAGATATATCTACTATATCTTCAGCATTTTCTCTTAATTATAAAATTACACCTACACCTATACTAATTTCACTAAAAAATCTTCTTCTTCCTTCTTCATTAGCAGGATAAACATCAGGGATATCCTTTGGATCTTAGAATATTATTAAATTATCAATATCCTAACTATTAGAAATAAACCAGCGATTTATTTCAAATAAATCTTCGATTTCTTCACATTGTCTTTCAACCAAAGAAATTCCAATTAAATCACCATTTTTATTTCTTCTTTCAATTCTCTAATTAACCTTCTCTACTTTATTCTTCAGATTACCTTAATTTTAGGATATTTAATTAGCCTTGTTAGGTAGAGGCCTATTTGTATTTTATGTAATTTAGTTTGGATAAATTTGGATTTCTCCTTATTATGTTAAACGATCCATTAAGTTATGATAAATAGCTTTAAATTAATGACATTAATTCTTAACTTCTTTAATTTATGAAAAAGAAGGAGAATCAACAAATTCAAGCTTTTTGGTTGTGACAATACTTTGGATACTATAAGAAATTTTGTATAATTCATTAAGTGAAAGAGCTATTTCATCAATCATCTGTAACTTTTCTTTATTTTAATAATCATTAACTTGGCTCTACCTCACACTATCTCTAATATTTGCCATGAATTTGAATATCTACTCATATTGCACATCATGAGAATTCAAGTGAATTCCTTCTTCTATTAGCTCCCACATATGGCAAACAAGTTCTTTTAAAGAATCTTTTACTCTTCCTTAAACTTCTCTGTATTTTTCTTAAGCTTCCTACAAGTATATTACTGCTCTATTTGTAACATTTAAAGGAAGTGCTCTACTCTATGATAATTTCATTAATTCACTGCCAAGCTTAACCGTTTCATCAATTAATTAAGCAAAATCTTTTAAATACTGTAGCAATATATCCCACTTTTTTAATTATTGAATAAAAAATTAATTTATAGATATAAAAATAAAACTATTCCTTACTTTATTTAAATCAGTGCAATTTCGTGCATGATCTTAAATTTTAACTTCAAAAGAAGCCATAAGATTATTAAAGATCTCAAAAATGTTTTAGGCATCCTCACCTTACTTTTAGAGATCTTCTAAAGGTATTTTAATAGAATCCAAATAATTTTAAAAAATATTCTTATGTTTTATGCTCAAAGACTATTCAGCTATTGTTTCCTTAATAACTTTTTCTAGTGATTCAAACTTTAGTTTAGGGATATTCTATTTTTTATTGGTATTATTTGCTTATTATTTCTTGCTTAATGATATTTTTCTAGGTGTATCATGTTCTTCCTATTCTTCATCAATTTAAGAATTTAGAGATGGTTTATTTAAAATATATTTAGGAGACTGCTTTTCTTATGAAAAACCATTGATAAAACTCTCCTGATAATTTGTGCTCAAGGATCCATTATTTTTAATCATATTATCTACTGATGCTTAATTTATAGTGTTTTTTTGTTGATCTTCTTCTTCATTATTTATAGAAATTGGTTTTATACTTTTTATGTTGATCACATCTTTTTAAAAATCAATATTTTGGGCTTTTGTAAAATCTTTTGATCTAATATCTTAGTTAATAGAAACGTCATACAAATTAACTATTTCTTCTGTATTATTTTACTAAGATTTTATTGTGGGAGTTTAGCTCATTAGAGGAGTTACTTAAGGCTAATTATTAAGAATTAGTTATTGCTATAAATAATACTAGTTTTCCTAAGACCTTCTCTTATCATATAAGTTTACTCCTTCTGAATTTGAATTGACTCTTGATTAGCTAATTTAAAAATCATCATCACTTAAATCCATATTAATTCTTCTGGATTAAGCCCTAGATGGATCTTAATCTAAATTAGCCGTAAAAATATGAGTAGAAATACTAGAATTCCTTTTTTTCTAAGGGTTGTTTCTTTTATATTAATCAAATTCTTCATTATTTGTATTATCAAATTGTCCATCTTTATTGTCTTCTTCATTGTATTAATCTTCAGTATTCATGTAGTTATTTTAAAAGCTTGTATAATTTTATTCAGGAATTTTAGTTTTTAAAGGAGAACTTTTTTGTATTTTATTTATTAAATATCCCTCAACCCTCATTTTTAAAGTATGAATTACATTAATTGTCTTTAATAGCGAATCATACTCACTGCACTTTTAATTAATCTACTTAAGTTTTCTAGAATCTCTCTTGCTTTTAGTGTAATTCAGTAAAACGCTAATACATTTTTTAATTCTTTTAGCCTAATTAGCTTTCTTTCTTATATATTTTTATATGTCTTTGCTCTCTTCCTCCAAATCTTCAACCTTAATAGAAAATAGTTACAATTTTATAGTATCCAAATTTCTGTTTATTTTCTTTTGCCATTATTTGAAGTATATAAACATATACTTTATCATTTACTATTCTTCTTGAGGAGTTTTGAAATTAAGTGTTTTAAGGTATTATTTAAATTATTTTTTATTGAAAACAAAGTTGCCTAAATTTATTTAATCCTATTTTAATTATTATTTTCTAAATATCCTACTATTTCTAAATTAATTAATTTACATAAGCACCAAGTATAGAAATAACTTTTAAATCAGGTGTCTTTGATAACCTAAGTGGAGCATTACGAGAATATTAGCTAGAGACACTAAAAGGCATAACTTCAAGAGGTTAAGGACTTTTACTGTCTTTTTTTTGGAAAATTTCTAATTTTTAATAAAAATAAAAATGAAGAAAACAATTTTTTACTATTGAATTTATTTATACTTAATTTTTTTTTATATGGTATTTAACTGAGCAGAGAGCCATTATTACTAGAAGTTACAGATTTTTTTCCTTTAGAAAAAGATTTATTTAGAGTTAATGTAGCAGCATTTGTAGAAGTGGATAAAATAGAAGGTGTCTTACATCTTATTCCTTTTTCCTAAAAATGAATTGTTTATGAATTAGCTATTGATTGAGATTAAGGTATATCTATGGTATATTTACCCATACAGCTATTGCTTGTTCTTCTTTTTGATTAATTATCATAATTTTAAGAATGATGCTAATTTGTGGTGCTTAAAGTTAAAGTCGTATCCCCTTTACTATTTTAGCTCTTTGCATAATCTGCTCCTCCTACTGACTACTTTCTAGATCTAACATCTATACTTAAGTAATCTCTTTATTTTAAATACTAAGGTTTGATAAATAAATCTAATCTTTATTCATTAATCTAATTTTCTTTATCTTAAAAATCCATAATACTTTACTTCTAGTAATAACTGTTGTTATTGTCTTTTTATATTATAGAATTTATAGTATTGATATTCTTACTATATATTTATTTCTGTAAATTAAAATCATTATCATTTTTAGCTTTAAACCGATTAACTTCTTAAGATATTGGACGGGTATAATATTTAGATTACCTTGTCTCTGAAGTTGTACATCTTTCATTGATATCAAATTAATGAAACTATGTGGTGTCATCCTATTCTGTATTTTAATTTTAAAAGCTAAAATCTTAGTCAGTATACAGCTTCTTATTTAAAATTTTAAATCTCTCTCCCTTTGAAAATGCTTTTTTTCTGCTAGTACCCTTACTAGTTTTAGAGTTTCGTTGAGTAGAATATAATGCTGAATTAAAAGAAATGCGTTCAATCATAGTATCATCATCATAGTCAAGCAAATTAGAAATATTTATATTTTTTGATTATTTAAGCTTCTATTTTTTCCCATTATTACTCAATTTACTTCCATTTTCTAAACTATGTGCATTAACTGACCTTAAAGGTATCATTTAAATCTTTATAAACAATAATAATATTTACAGTTAAAAATCTAAGTTAGAAATTTGTAGTTTAATTTAGTTTAGTTTAGCAACTAAATATTTTTCTTTGATTGATTAGTTAAAAAGAAAATTTTAATTATGTTATTTTCTTAACTAATTTGATAGCAATCAACATCTATTAAATTATTGTATTTAATTTGTTTCATTTGATGCTGATTATTATCTATTTATCTGTTAAATATTACCCATCGAATCTAAAAGTTCATTCATTTGTTTAGCTGAAAATCTCATCACTAATAAAAACATAAAATCTATATAAATAATAATTAATATAATTTTTTACAATACAGTTTCCAGAACCGATCAAAATTATTTCATGAAAAATATTCTTCATTTTGATCCATTCTTTAAATTTATCAAATTTACATAAATTTCCAAAATAATATTTCATTTACATTTTAATAATATTAAAATATCTAAATAGATTTTCAACTCTTGACAAACATACAATGATCTAAAATAAATTATGAAATTCATTGAAAATTTTAAAAATATGTAAAAAAATAAAATAGCTTTTTTAAATATTTTTTTCTGGTAGATACACAAATATTTAAAAGCTTATATGAAAACAATTTGATTTAGTTTTTTTGTGTTATTTTAAATGTTAAATTTTAAATCTCTGTTTAACTTTTTGTAAAAATAGAATTTATTTTAATTTTTTGAAATATTTATCAGAATCAGAATGAAATCAAAATATCTCGTTTTTTAAAAGTTATTTTAAATAATAGGAATTCGCATAAATCAAATAATTGAAAATTGAGCTAGTTTCTTAAGGTTATAAAACAATAAAATTTAGCTATTATAATTATAGATAATCATATATTTTTTTCGTTTTCAAATTTATTTTTATAAAAATAGCAAGATCTTATTTGAATTTAATAAGTAACAAATAGAGACAAAATGATATTCCAAAACAAGTTATTGAAAGTTTTAGCAATTTTATTTGTTTTACAAAAGTAAATATTTGCTTAATCTATATGCCCTCCAGGGTATTATATGGGATAAAATGGTTGTACTTAAATTTAGTGTCCAAGTGGATAATATTATGAAAGTAATACAAATCAATGTACTAATTGTGATTAGGCTTGTAGTGATTGCAATTTTTATCCTACTTATTGTACTAAATGCTAGGCAGGTATTCATTTACATTTGAATTTTTTTCAAATTATCATATTATCTGCATCAAAATTGTTTAGTTAACGTTTTTATAAAAAATAAATGATCACATTTTTGAATACATCATATTTAGTAGAAATTGAAATAAATATTGCCAAATAAATTTTCATTATAAAATGAAAGAAATAAAAATGAAATAATTATTAATTGTGACTATATTATTTCTGATTATTTAATTATATTAAATAAAATATATTTAATTATTAGGGTTTTATCTATATTAAAATTAATGCCTTACACAATGTCCATAATCTTAAACATATGTTAGTTGCACGAATGATAGCTGTATTTGTTCACCATGTGATTCCTCATGTACTCAATGCTTTGGCTTCAAAAATACATAATGTTTAGCTTGTAATGTTGGATTTTATTATAATTAGATTAATTCTAGTTGTTAGAAATAATGCGAGGATGGGTATAGCTAAAAATCAATAACTGTAGGAACGAGCCAATAGTTAATATGTATTCCATGTGATTCTAATTGTAGAACATGTAGTTAAACTGATCCAAAAATTTGTTTAAGTTGCAAAGAAAATATGTTCTTAAATTCTGATTCAACATGTGTTAGCACTTGTCCTCAACTTTAATACAAAATAAATGGGACTTGCAAAGCCTGTCCAGCAGGATGCTAAAGTTGTTATAATACAAACCCATCAAATCCTTCAAGTGTTGAATCTTGCTTGAGCTGTGTTACTGGTTATATCTTAGATATTGAAAATCAATTGTGTGTGAAGAATTGTCCATCTGGATATGTTTTAGATACTGCTAGTTAGAGTTGTCTTCCTTGTCATGCATCATGCAAAAACTGTTCAGATAATACAAACCAAGGATGCCTTTAATGCTAAAACGGATACTCATTAGCTAGTGGTTCTCCTTCAGCATGTCAAAATAATTGCTCAATAGGAAACTATCAAAGTAGTACTTTATGTATCTCTTGTAATACTGCTTGTTAAGAATGTTTCGGAGCGGATAATTAGCAATGCACAGTTTGTAAAGCAGGATATTTTTTGTATAAAACTCAATGTTTGGTTATTTGTCCTGTAAACTTTTACACTTTTGGGAGAAAGTTTTCTGGTAATTTAAATATTTTTAGGAAATTACTTATAATTTTTTTAAATAATAGACTCAAATAAATAGCCTATTTGTGACTATTGCCCTAGTGAGATGGAACAATGTGAGTAAGACTCAATTAATTTGAATGTGATAAAACCTATTTTGTGTAAAAGAGGATACTATCTTTAGGATGGAGCATGCGTTAAATCATGCTCTGATTAATCTTACTACTAAGATGAGAGTAGCAGATCTTGTATTCGTTGTGTATTTCCATGTCTAACTTGCTTAAGTGCTTCAGTATGTTTAACTTGTGCAACTTATACCCCCAATGGGTAGACTTAAGGTTAAACTTATATTTTTGCTTAAATTACTAAAAATACAGAAAATGGAACATCTTTTTAACAAAATTGTGTCCCTGCTTGTCCTGATGGTTTTTATCTTAATACCAAAACAAGCTCTTGTTCAGCCTGTAATTAACAATGCTAAACATGCTCAGGTCCAGCACAAACAGGTAAAAGCTTAATTAATTCAAAAAATGATTAATGATAAAAAATAAATAAATAATTAGATTGCATAACATGCTAATAATATGACACGAATAATATGCTATTCAAATATAATAATTAATGCTATTATACTTGTCCTTCCAGCCAAAGTAAATTCATTTTATGTCTGTCATTTTCTATTTTTATAAAATAATTTTTATTAAAAAAGCTAGTCCTATGTATGGTGATAAAACAACATAATCATGTTTACCTTGCTCCTCAGAATGTTCCTCTTGTTTTAATGGAAATAACAAATCATGCTACTCTTGTGTAAATGGCTATTTCCTTGAATATTTAAAACCTGAATGTAAAAGTTTTTGTGCTTCAGATGGAACTTATATGAATTCATTAACAAATTAATGTTCATTATGTGGTTATGGATGCTCTAGTTGTACAAATGGTAAATTTAATTCATGCATTTCTTGCTAAAATGGCTATTATCTCTAAGAAGATTATAATATCTGTAATCCTTGCCCTCAATAATGCGCAACTTGTACTGATGCTAACACTTGCTAATCTTGTAACTAAGGATATTTCTTATATAGTGAAACAAACTCTTGTGTTTAGCAATGCCCTTTAATAGGATTCTATGTTGATTCAAATCTACAGATCTGTGTTTAATGTGATTCCTCTTGCTTGGAATGCTATGGAGGTGCTAATAATCAATGTATATCTTGTCCTGAAGGATCGTATTTAACAACTGTTGGAACTTGCCTCAAATGTAGCCAATGTAACTCTAACAATAAATGTATAGGTCCAAAGGTAACAGACTGTTTAAGCTAACCAACTTGCTCAGCTAGTCAATACAAATATGATGGGTAATGTTTAACTTGTTTCCCATTTTGCTCTACTTGCTCTGGAACATCATATGATTCATGTATTGACTGTTAATCAACTACAGATTACCTTTTACTTTTTGATGTTTGTAAGAAAAAAGCTAATTCATAAGATACATAATGTGATTTAGGTAAATAATTTTTATTTTAACTTTTTAAGTAATTTATTAAAACTCAAAAAATAGGTTTCTATTATGACTAAACTAATTAAAAATGTTATTCATGTCACTAGAATTGTTTATAATGTACTGGAAAGAGTAGTTCATCATGTACAAAATGTGCGAGTGGATATTTATTGCACTCAGATACAACTACTTGCAGTAGTGCATGCCTTGATGGATACTATCAACCAGATCCATCTATTCCTCAATGCACTCCATGCTAATATAACTGTGTAAATGGATGTAGTTCTGGGTATTAATTTTTATTAGGTCTTTGCTTTACTTAATGCCCTTTTGGAACAACTGTATAATAATTAAATTGTAAATTTAACACTCAACCAAGCATAAGGTTTGCATAAAATTTAGGAAATAATGTAAACAATAATAGCTAATCTGTAAGTTTACAACTATTTGTTTATGCAACCAATCTGTTTTCCATTAAATGGATTTTGCTTTAAGATAGTACTGATATCAGTGATGGCCCTCTCAAAAGTTATATTGAAAACCGTTTAGATTTTATTGTTCTCCCATAAAAAAGCTTATAAAGCAATACTAAATACACAATTTAAGCTTCAATACTCGATTTGGCTAGTAGTTGTTAAAACGAAAGTGATTGTATGATATCTTAAACATTTTAGACAATGAGTGCAATTACAATTGGAAGCTTTAATATTGAAATAAACAGTTCTTAACTATCACTAACTTTGATAGTAAGTGGTTGGTTATTTAAATCAGTACCCGATAACTTAAACTTTGATTTTTATGTCAAATTAACTGGAAATGACTATTTCTTTTTTGATAAAGGATAAATTTATCAAGATGGTAGATTCACCTATTTGATTCCTAATTTAAGTTATGATCTTGTTAATAGCAAAGCCTAATTCTTTTTAGTTGTATATAATGATTATGATGTAGAAATAGAGAAGCTAGATATTGGACTAAATGTAAATTTAGAACAAATAACAATATCAATTGATGAATTCTTAGATTCTGTTTATTCTCAAATATCTTCTTTACAGTAAATCTAAAGCCTCTCATTTTAATTTTAAAATTAAATGGAAACTTTGATGTCTTCATAAACAAACAGCTAAATCATCTTTAGCAGACATTTATTTTACTAGGTATGATGAAAAAAATTTTATTATTTTAACTAAAATTCATTTTTTTAAACAAAGGCTTATTCTTCATTGAAAGGGGTGTAGATTTAGTGTGACTCTAAAATTAACTGTTCTGGAAATGGAAAATGTTTTTGGAGTGAAGACAACTATAATGAAATTTTATGCTAATGTAATATAAATTATGCAGGAAGATACTGTGAATTTAAATCGTATTTTTTTTAAAGTAAATAAAATATATTCAATACATTTAATAAAATAGGTATCAGCTTGATGTTGCTAGATAGCATTTAATAGCTTTGACTGATTTAATTAGTAACATTTAGATGGTCAAATCTAGTGATTTATTCTTTACCATAGAAGTTCTTCTAGAATTGTCTTATTTTTATAGCTTATTTGATGAGTTCACTCTGAATACACTTACCAATGTATACTTCCAAGTATTTAGTTAACTTTAAAGAGTTTAGTCACATATTTCTGATGAAAAAATACTTTTCAAAGTTAGTAAATTGACTTCTTAACTAATCAATTTAATTAATGAAGATTAAACTTTATCTTACAATGACCAATAAAGTTTATTGATGAAAATAATGAATGATTTTGATACCTAGATAAATCTTTATCTCAAAAATTTTGCAGATTCATATGATGACTTGAAAAGCTAAGAAAAAATTGAAACATCATTTTAAACTGACATATCTTATATTAATTTAAATTTAATTTATTAAAACGATTTGCTTGATTATCATATGTCAAACAATAAAGTGTAAGTTGGTAAATAGCCTGTCCAAATAGTTTTTTATGGAGATTAAATATCTTTTACATTTGATATTACTTAATTTTCTCCTAAGTCATCTCTCTCTACAGCTGTTATTAAGTGGAAATCAAATCCCTTCCTTTCTTAAAGTTAATATTAAGCTCCCTTTATTAGTTGTATCACTGAATTAGTAATATTCTCTTAATAAACTGAAATATAAATATCTACAGTTAGCTAAGTTGTAGAAATTGCTATACCCAAAATATTACCTACACCTATTTTAGAAGTCATAAGACCTTTTTATTAGCCATATACTTGCATATACTTTGATTCAGTAAATATTTAAAACATTTATAGAAGACATTTCTTCAATATAATTTTTAATACAAAAATAGGTATCACAAGTTTATAAGTAAGATGGTGTCTAATTCTTGAGAGAAAATTCAACACATATTATATGTGCTAGTGAATAAATATCTGGAAAATATGGAGTTATTCTTAATCAGTAATACATAGACCCAAATCTTACTTTAGCAACTATTTGGAATGCAACAAAAGATATCTATTAGAATGACTAATAATTTATAACTTTTATAGACTAACTTATCAATTACAAGGACAATAATGGAAATAATAATGATGTAGTAACTAGTCAATCTAATTTTAATCCAAATTTATCACTTTTATATGCTTTATTGATATATATTATCTTTATTGCTATATTCGTAATAATAAGTATTGTCAGAGATAAAAAAGACTAAGAAACCTTCATTAAAGAGTCAGACTCCTATTGGTTAGTTCATCCAATTTACTCTCTTATTTTTGGACCCTATTCAAACTTTTTCCCTCGTTTGCAGCGTAGTATAAACTATGCTTAACTAATAATCAACTTGTTTTTATACAATTCAATATTTGTATTAGTTTACAATCTACCTAGTGAAGAAGAACTATAATAAAATGTAGGTAAAAGATAAATAGTTAACATTTTAATTAGTTCAACTTCAGTTGCTTGCTCTATTGCAACATATTATTTAACTATTTGTATGGTAAACCTATTCAAAATGAAATGGTTTATCAAGTAAAAATGGTTAGATTTTAAGCAGGAAAAAATAACAACAGAAATAGTAGAATAAGTAATTAAAAGTCTTAAGATTTTTCATTTAATGAACTATGGTTTGGTTTTTACTCTCTAAGCAGGTATGGCAGTTCCAATTATTATACTTATTCTCTCATTTAATAGTTAATAAAACTAGTTTTTCTTTACCTCTGTTTTTGCCTCCTTTGTCATAGATAATATCATAGATATAATTGTCCTCATCAGCTTTTGTTTTGTAAAAGTGTTTTCTTAATCTGAAAAATCGAATATAATTCTATTATTTACTTTGAGAGGCTTCTACTACCCAGTTTATGAATTTTTAGATATTGAAGCTAAAATCAAAGAATATTAACAAAAAGGAGAGGTAATACCTGCAGAGGAAGCCAATAATAGTGATGATGATATCTTTGAAATAAATGATGATGTGAATACTCCAAAAAGAATTTTCAAGAGAAAAGAAGAAGCACCTGATAAAGCCAAGGAAGAGTTACAATTAAATGAATTTGTCAACAATTTAAAAACAAATTAATGATAGAAATATCTTTATTTATTTGATTTTATTAATGTTAAAATAAATTTATTTTTCTTAAAAAACACTTTTTTAAAATAAAATTATTTTTTTTAATCCAAGTATTAACCATTTTTTATTTGTTTAAAATCTAAATATATCTTTAATTAGTAAGAATTTTAATTTTGCGAATAACTTAAACCATTTTCAACAAAATTATTTATCAATTAAAAGAATATGTAATTTAATAAAAATATTATGGTTTAAAATATTAAGCCAGAAAGTAAGATAAAAACTCTCAATAAAGGCAATGTTTTTTAATCAGAAATTAATTTTATTATTTTTAAATGAAAGCCTCATATAAAATAATCACATATATTTAAATTATAAGCAAATAAAAAGGTTTATTCCAATTTTAAATAATTTATTATTTAAATAGACCATTTATAGTTAATTATTTTATCAATATTCCCTCTCTCTCAAAATAACTCTTCCATAGTAGCTGTTTTAATATTAAATTATGATAAATTTAAAATTTAAATAAATTAAGAATTTTTACTGTCATAATTTATCATTTTAGCCTTATCTTCTGATGGGTATAAAAGTTGCTAAATTGTAACTAATCTCTTCATTGATTGTAAATACTTTCTGGTAGTTTCATCATTTAAAATATCTATTTTTCAATTAATAAATTAATAAAATCCTTTATTTATATAACATTAAATTTTACGTGCTACTTATGAGCTAAAAATTTTAGAACGACCTGCTCTTTCATGGATACCAACCATTGTGACACCCATAGGCCATGCAGCATTACCAATAGCAAGAGCCAAATATTTATCATTTGATTTAACATATTCCCTTTAAAGAGCATAATTTACAACTATATATAAACCATCTAAAATATCTTAACTACATTTTTTTTCCTTCAAAAGTTTAAATAAAGGCTTCAAGTATTCTGTGGTTTGACGGAAATTACCAATTAATTTCCTTGCTAATACTGATTTTTTTTATTCTTCTGTTGTAAATCTTTTCTCTAATTTCTCTTCCCAATCACGAAGTGTTTTCTGGCTCCATATTAAAATTTCTTCATTTTTAGTGTCATTAGAAACTTGTTTTAGCCTTTCTATTTCTAATTCTTACTGCTTTTTATTATTTGCTTTTTCGGTATTATTATTATTCTATTAGGGCTAGTTTAGTCTTGCAAACAATTTTTAAATTTTTTCTTCATCAATAAAATCTGCTTCATCTCTTTATTTCTTTTTGAAATCTTCATCATTCATTTTCAAAATTTTATCGTAAACATTACCTCCCTGATTTTTATTTTCAGTGGCATCAAGTTCTAGTTTTTTTAATCTTTTATATCTTTACTAATCTGTTTCACCAAAGAAAGTTACAGGAACTCCAAATTATCTTAATTTTTTAATGACTTCTGCCTTTGGAATAGGAGGCTATTCTTCTTCTTTATTTTCATTTTATTAAACTTCATCCTTTTTTTCATCTTTCTTTAACTTTTTATAAGGATTTGATTAATACTTTTATAAATCTTCCAAATATTATTGCTTTCTTAATTCCTCCTACTTTTACAACTCAGCTTATTATTTCCAATAGTTTTCTTCTCTCTCCTTTTCTATTTCTGCCTTTTTGACAACTTATCCTTACTTTTAAACTATTTCCTTCTTTTTAGCTAAAATATTTTTCAAAGAATCCATACTTATATTATATTAACTTAGTAGACGTACTGATCAAAATTTAGATATATTTTTTGATAAGTGATTAAAAATAAATAAATTTTTCTAAATTATAATATAGACGCAAAATGATAATATGCTAAATTAATCTTTGATTTGAAAAAATATTAATTTATAAAACAATAAGTTTGGTTGGATAAAAGACATTACATAAAAATATAATTAAAATATATACAATATTCTTAAAGTTGAGAAATATGTTGATATTTTTATTAATACTTATAGTTCATTTCTTCAAAATACCATTTTAATTATTTATTTATTTAATTTACATTTTTTATTTTTAGAATTTTTATATAAAATCTTTTCAAATTTTCAAAATTTTTCTCACAATCTCTTTAATCCTAAGAAACCTTCAGCTCCAAAATCTCCTTCATAAATGACACTAATTCTAGCTCTTTCAGGCAAAACTAAGAATTCATTAAGAGTCATACCTAAATTTGATAACAAAATTCATAAATATTTTGTTAGAAATAATGTATTTTATTCTAACCTGTAATGTTTCCACAAGGGTGATTTCCATAATTAATATACTTTTGATTTACACTTTTTCAAAAATTAAAAATATTTTAAATTCATTTTTTAATAAACTTAAAAAATATTTACGTATGACTTTCATTACCAAGTGTTGAAATAGCAAGCTCACCATTCACTAATAATTAAATTGAAGGCCTCTTAGAGCAAAAGAATCCAAAACTTACCTATAAATTAAAAATTTATATTTAAATAAAATAAAGTAAATATAATGAAATTACCTAATATAAACCTGGAGTTACGCACATTATATATGATTTATCTTTTTCCCATTAGAAGTTATCAGGTAGTGTGTTCACAACCTAAGACTCCCATGGAACTAAATTTCCTTATTTCAAGTTTTAGCTTTTCCAAGTCCATCTACCAACAATATTTTCTGTGCAAAGAGATTCATTTATGATAGCTTAATCATTAATCATATTATTTAAATCTTCCTAGCTAGATTTAGAGTCTAAATCCTTATATATCTCTGTTAAAGCTTTATTAGTATCATCTATATCTAAATTTATTTTAATATATCAGATAAATAAATAATTTAAAGATTAATGTTTAGAATTTACTTGCTTTAAAGTCTAAGAGAGTACCAACATCTTTTTTATTAGCCTTTAACATCATGTCTTTCTAAATTGCATCTAAAGCATTTTTAGTTTATAAGACATGATTATCAAAGTCATTAACAGATAATTTTTCTTCAATATCTACAGCTATTTTATCTACTATAACTCTAAGAGCTTCTACTTCCTTGGAATTAGCCCTTTTACTAATAATTTATTAGACCATGCTAGCATCGACTTTAGAATTCAAGATATCTTGCATATCTTGTAAATTAGCTTTCTTAGATACAGCATTAAGTATATCTCCTTCAACATTTTTTAATTTTAATTTCATTTCTTCTTTATACTCAACAAATCTTGCTGAGATATCTGCTTAACAAACATTTAAAGCCTATTAAACTTCAGAAAGATCAACTTTATCTTCTAAGATACTCATAACTTTAGATTTGAATTCTCCATGCTCTTTTTTATCAATTTTAAGGGATGAAACATCATCAATCTACTTACGAACTTCATCTAATTCATTATAAACCTTATCTATTTCCTGCATCAAATCACTCTAGACTAACTCATTTTACTGTTTAATGTAATCAGTGAGTTACTATTCTGTTTAATACCTCTCCTCATTTGAATGATTTAATAAATCTTTTAACTTTAAATTTAATTGATTAAACTTATTTTGAAAATATTAAATTAGTTTTACATTAATGATTTCATCCTTAACAGATTCTAATATTTTAAAATATTTATCTGTAAATATTTGTTATGATTTAGATTATTCGTCTTATATTTTTATCAACGAATCCTAAAAGTCATTTTTAGCTTTATTTACTAAATCAAAAGCCTAAGAAACATCACATTTCTTCTCTAAGCTTAGCAATAGTTTATCATTCTAAATACCTCCTAAATTATTTTAAAGAAGTGCTTAAATAGTTTAGTCTAAGCCATTGATATCTGCACGCATTTTATCAATACCAAGTTAACGATCAAGTGAAGATAAATTACTTTTTAAAGAAGAAAATTCATTTTTTAAAAGTTAAACTTCTTTTTAATCACCCCCCTATTAATCTAAGTTATTGCATAACTAAGCAAAGTCAGATTTATCAACTTTATTATTTAAAATTTGCATAATTTTCTCAATACTTGAATATTCTGCCTTTTCATCCATGTTATTCAAAAGACTTCCAATATTAGCTATATCTTACTTTTTAGCATACTAATTTTCAATATCAACTTTGTTAGCCTTACGATGCAAAGCGTTGGAAACACTTGCTTTATTTGCTTTTGTTTCAAGCGCTTCATTAACATCCTAAACATTAGCCTTTAATTCTAACTAACTCAAAATATACTCAATATCTTTATGCTAAGCATTAGTAGCTGCTTTCTTTGCATATTCACGTTATAGTTCTTCAAATTTTACATTCAATAATTGCAATTCTTGCTTTAAATCCATATTTGATGCCTTTGTTTAAAGAAGTGATCTAACTTCTTCGATATTGACTTTACTAGAAAGTTGATATTATAAATCATTCTTTGATACAAAGTCTTTTAACATAAGCTAAATGTCATCATAGCATATTTTATTGTCTATCCCTTATGCAATTTCTGCAATAGTCCTACTGACTTCTGTTATATTTGCCTTTTATGCTAACTAAGTATTCATTTCACTTTTACTAGCCTGTTATAAAGAATATTTTAAAATATTTTTTTAAAAAGAAAATCCAAAGATTCTAAAATAATTTTGTTCAAAAAACAGTTTCTTTTGTTATCCTTTATTTAATGAAATATTTAATTGATGCTTATTACCTTTGTAGGTAGTTATCTCTCTAATTCTCTAATACTATCAGATTATGCTTTTACTACATCTGTTAATGCTCTAAGAGTTAATCTAATTATATCTTAAACATTTCTCCACTCATTGGCTCCCTATTAATAAAAATAATTTACTTTATTTTATTGTAATCCTCTTCAATATAATCCTTAACAAAAATATAAATGAATTTTATTTGGTATCAAAAGTTTAATTTATAATAATTAAATTGAGAAGTAGACCTGAAGTAAATCTTCAACAATCATTGTGGAATATGCATCTGTCTCTCTTATATATTGCCCTCCTCCTAGACTGGGTATTGATTTATTAGCTCTTAATGGAGAGAATGTATTAGAATTATTTAACTTATATGACATATTAGAAAGAGTATATCTTTATAAATGGATATTATTTCTTCTTATTAACAATTAATTAGAATTGTGTTTAAGTTTTCAAATATATAAAGATTGGATAATCAATCAAATTTTATTTTTAAAACCACTTATATGAAATAAATACTAATTAAATTTTTCAGTCAAATAGATCTAAAAAATCTTTTTTAAATTAAATCAAAATAAAGTTCTAATTATAAATATTATTGGGTAGAATTTGAATTTTCAAAAAATCATAAGTAAAATAATCAATATTTATTAGTATAAAAGAATAAAACTTCTAATTATTTTGAGATCAAAAATAAATATATTAATTTTAAATATAAATTAATATATTATTTCAAAATATGTAAAAATTTTTATTATATAAGTAAAATAATATTCTACCATATTTACTTATTTAAAACTTTAAATTTATAAATTTTATTTTGTTAAAATTATTTTTATTTTATGAATTACAACAACAAAAACTACAAAGGGAGAGCTTAAAAATCATTATATATGCAAAAGTATATTTAATAATTTCTAAAAAAATGTTTAATTTATAAGTGGCTTTAGTTAATATATTTACAACAGCTTATTTTAGATATTAATTATTTGATTAAAATAAATAAAAGATTCTCTTTTTTATAAATATATTTGGCATAATATCTAGCTATTTTTAATTTTATTTTATATATTGATTTTTTTGGTTAACTTCATTGATTGTTTAACATTTAATTTGGATCCATCACCATTCTTAAGGGGTCTAATTATTAAATTTTACTTTATTTTAAAGAATTAAATTAATCAAGAAATTTACTTTGCATAGTTTGCATCTGCATCATTTAGAATGGCTAATATTATATTGGATTAGGTTGGGATATTTACTATGGTATTCTTATTTACTATTGTTATTAAGGAAATTAAGGAGGTGGTGGTGGTCCTTATTACATATTTGGCTATTAAATATTGCTAGAAATCATTTTTTCATAATTACAATACCATTAATGGAAAAACTCAACTAACTTTTTAGCATCATCAAATTTTTTAAGTAAACTAAAAGGAAATTAAGAAGTCTCATAGAGCTATCTAACTTAATTTGTAGCAGCATCCCTACTTTCTATTTGCTTTGATTAGATACTTCCTTTCTAATCTAAAAAGACAGAAAAGTAAGAAAAATACTCAATACATATAATCAAAACTTCCTTCAAAGCACTTTCAGTTAATTCTTTACCAAGCCATGCTAAAAATATAACTAAAATAGAAAATCTAGTTAATTGCTTTTGATCTCTCATAAAGTTAAAAAGTCCTTTAATATTATATAATGATATGTCATCTTGAGCATCTGGATCTATATCAAGAGGGTCAACAAACTCATCATTTTCATGATCTTTAAGAATTTGATTTAATTTCCTTTAATTATAAAAAAGATGATTTTACTTGCTGAATTTTAATCATTTAAAATAAATATAAAGCTTAAACTGGTTTCATTTTTATTTCATTATATACTAAAATATAATTTGCTTATATTCTCTTAAATAATAAATAATAGTTAAAAATTAATTACCTAAATTCAAACTCTATGATACTGTATATTTAATATATATTTTTCCTTTAGATTAAAATATTTTTTATTTTATCAAGGACATCTGATGCATCAAGAGGTTTCTTAAGATATTCTCTAATAATTGTATTACTGCTTTCCTATTTTAGATAATATCACAATTAATCTCAAATTGGAAAATAATTTTGGCAATTAAATAATACTTTTGAACCTAAGTTTCCTAAAAAGTCAAATAAATTATCTTCTAAATTATGCTAAGCCTTATCTTCTGAAGTGAATTTCATTTTTGGATTATTATCTGCCTAATTATTAAATTTTACACAATATTTTAAAAATCTTAAATTTGTAACTTTTATTTACTCTGGGACGACCTCTATCTTTTGATATAGCATCTAATGCTCTTGGGATTCTATATTTTAGAGGAGGATTACCATTATGCTTTATCTTATTATGAGTGTAAAAGGCTGGATAAGATTTATATTTTTTATCACAATCCATACACCACCAAATATTAGATGACTTGTCAATAACGTGATCAGGATTTTAATTTTCAAACTCTTCTGACTAATTATTAGGGTTAATCTAAAACTAACTTTGACCCATTAGTTCACCTTTATATTCTTCTTTAATTGACTGCTCATGAGTTCTCTTATTACTTTAATGATTCTGCATCATTGCTTAATTTTTAATCACTAAATTTACTTTTTACCAAACTTTAAAAATTTTAATGAATAAATTCAGTTTATTATTATTTCTATTAATTTTTTATGTATGTTAAAAATCTAATAAATAAAAGTATAGCTGGCTCTTTGCATTAAATACTCACTTTTAACACTGATTCTTTTTGATCGTCATGTATTTTTTATCTTTTTTACATTCAAGCTTTTAAATTATTATTAATTCTATTAAGATAATAAGTAAAATGCAAATTACAAAATTTTCAACTTATTGAATGAAAGAAGATATAACATATACTTAGATTCATCCAACTTTCTATTTTATTGAAAATAATATATAATATTCTACATTGGTACTAAAATTTTTTAAAAAATTATTATTTTATCCTCATCAAATAATTTATAATTATCCAATTAATTTTTTAATTATTCATACTATCCTTCTTTAAAATACTGAGCAACCAAATCCTTACATGAGTTTTATTAATTAATTCATTAAAGCAAAAAAATTATGTGATCTTCATTTTTAAAAATAATAAATTTGAGCATATCTCAATATGCAAATTAACAGAGAGTATTACAAAACATACAGATTTTTTTTGTGATAATTAATTAAATATCTTTCAAGTAATATTGTAAATTTTTTATTTTTTTTAATATAAAATATATCTTAACAAATGTTAGCAAATTATAAAATAGAAGATTAATTAATTATCTTTTTATAGTTAAAAATGAATTTTATAATAATATTAAAATTTTTAAATTAATTCAATTTTTAGTAGTTTTTCAGTCATTCAATTTATCTATTTTTTTTAATTTAATGTTTGTGGTAGTATTTCGTATTGATTAAAACTTTTATTGTTTAATGGATGAGGTAACTTTATTTAAATTTAGGAGAAAGCTTTTGGAAATTTTTATTTGCTTTGAATTATTTTGCTTGAAAAGGTTTTTGGAATTAAAGGAGAATGGTTCATAAATTTAAAAGTATTTTAATTACTTTCTGATCCATTTTTATCATTTTTATCAATTTCGAATTAATTTTAAGATTCTTTTGAAATGCTTTTCTGTGCCATTTCTATTTTCTTTTGATTTAAATATTTGTAGTCAAGTATATAGTCCAGTTTTAATTTTCTAAATAATTTTAATTTTTTTAGCTGGTCCTATCCAAGACTTTCATTTGAAATACCAGCTAACGAAGCCATACTGCTTTATAAATTAGTGAAATCTTCAATATGAGGTTTAGGCTAGTGTAATTATAGATTTTTTTTTCTCATTCCTTCTTCAACCATTTTTTGGTTCATTTCTTAATTGAAAGTAAGCTTATTTTGCTTTTTATTGCTGACGATTCCTTAATATATATTTTCTAAAATTTCGTTTTCAGTTTGAAATCTATCAGAAATTAAGGGCTTTGATGACTATTGAATGTAATTTAAGGTACAACTTGTATGTGGAGTAGTTAAAGGATAGTATTCGCTTATGTTGTTTCTAGCTGAAAAATCCTCAATATCGTTTTGTGAACATAAATTAGATGATATTTTTTTATTTAAGTTCAACTTAATTTTTTTATTCATAGGCGTTGAAAAAGAGGACTAAATCTTCTTTTCCCTATCAATCATTTATGTTATTTCTGTTTAAGTATTTTATGATTTTTCAGTTTAATATTTATTTCTCTACGATTGACCTATTTGAGGTAATTTTTCAGAAGAATAAATCTAGTTTTGATTTATTAAATTGGTATTTTTCAAACTTTTTGCTGTAGAAATAGATTTTTTAGCTGCACTAACCTCATCAAACTACTCTGTTTATAGTATTAAAGGTAGCTTATATGGTGAAATTTGGTGATGTGAACCCTGAGAAAGATTTCTCACATGAGATTTTATAGAGTTTTGAGAAATGTTTAATATCTAAATATTTTAAATATTGAATCAATCACTTTTGTAAGATTAAAAATTAGAAATTTACATTGACTTAGCTATTTGATTTCTAATACCTTGGTAAAGATTGAGATCTTAATATCATATCTTGCTCTTTCCTTTTAAGTTAATCATTTTGCATTTTTTATGCTTCTTTTTTTTATTCCTAGATAGTTTGATATTTCTTTTTTGAAATAGTGCCAATAACATCACTAATTTTATTCACATAAGATTTTACTGAATTAAAGTAAATAATTTTTGCTGCTAAGGATGTTTCTTCAGGCTTACTTAATAATATTTACTATGGTTTAACCTTCATGAAGTCTTATTTAAATTTTTCATTGATTAAATCGTGAGCTACCTGCAAGTTAGAGAATGTTTTTCTTAAAGGATCCCTTTTACCATTATATATACGATTTATCATTTAGTCATAGTGCTTTTATCTCCACTCATCAATCATCTGAGAGCTTTTTTTCATATCAGTAATCATCTTTTCTATGTTTAAATTAGCAAAAAATTTCAAGGCTGTAATGTAAAAAACTTCTAATTTAGCAGAAACACATCTTGCTCTTGTGAATCTGTTCATATTCTGCATAATTTCAACTTCACCAAACCACTCTTTTGATTATTTCTAAGCAATAACAACTCTATCATTTTTTTTAAATTATTTTTATTGAGGTGTATCAATAGGATCTTCAGGAATAACAACCTTTTTACTTAACTCAACTTCTCCAGATTTAATAAAAAATATCTTTTTATTAGAATCTTCTCCTTCTTCATAGATTATATCATCAAAGTTGTATATTTTTTTTTTAATGTTCATCAAAATATTTGCTAAAAAAGCAAAATTATACCCCTTAAATAGATCAATACTTTGAAGGAATTGCTCTTTTTCTTCTAATTGTTCTTTAAAGAAATCTAATTGTTTAATAAAAATAATTATTTTTCAATGTCTTTAAAATTAAAATTTACCTCCTAAAATACGTTAAAAACCATTTTTGGAAATAACTGCAAATTTACAGTTGCTCTTACAAACAATTGTTGCTGTTCTCACTTTATCCATACGTAAAGCAATTTCTCCAAAATTATCTCCAGTGTATAATTTCTTAACTATGCAAAAATTAGGATACTTTTGATATATTTTTTACTCTATCATACATTTTTTTTCTTGTTTTGAGACATCATTTAAATTAATTTGCTTAGATTTTTCGATTTGAGATTTATTTGAGCTAAATGAAGAATTTCTAGACCTACATCTTTCATTTGATCCTTCTTATTCCGTTTATTAATCCTTTTCAAAAAATTTACTATTGCTATTGTTTTCTTGATTTAAAGGAGTTTATTCAGATGAAACAAAACTGGAAAAGGATTCATTTAATTTCTATTAATTATGATTTCTGTTGATAGCTTACTTTCTTAGACTATCTTGTTATCTTTTAGCTTGCTAAACAGGGGATTATGAAGTGAGTGAGTTAGGGGTTTGATCATCATCATCATTTTTATTGTTCATTTTATTTTACTTGGAAGAATTTCTTATCAAATCAGGCATTTAATTTTAGCCAATACTTGAACTATTTCTTTAATGCTGAAGTGTAGATTCTTACTTAAGCTTCTCTAAAGCTTGCTCTTCTTTCTATTTTTCTATTTATTACAGTGCTATACCAAGTTAAGTAGGAGATAAAATATAAATTTCACCTTATAAAATTATATAAAACTTATCACCTGTATCTCCAAACTCAAAAACAGTATCTAAAGAGTTGTAACTTTCCAAGTATATCTCTTTAAAAAGCTCTTAATAAAGAGTTTCAGTTATTTACTTTCTCATTTTTTTAAAAAAGGGGTTGTGCATAAGAGCATGTGATAAAAGCTTTACTTCAAAAGCAGACTTCTTCTTTTTAGATAAAGCCTTCATAATTGAATCAATTCCAATTTTATTAAATTGAGTACTTTCTTCATCTTGCATAGAAAATGCATTATATTCATCATCATCTGGATAGTCTTCTGAAGATTAATATGAATCATCACTTCTATCCCTATTTGTTTCCTAAATGAAGTCAAATTTTAAGAATCCAGAAAATTTTTATTAAATTTGATTTAATCTTTTCTTTTCTTGTGCATCTAATTCTGTCAGTTTTTTTGAATATCTAATAGTTTCTTTATTTTAGCTTTGTGCTTGTTTCTTCCAAGGAGGAGTTTAGGGCTCTTCTATCAGTTAAAAAAAGGCATTTAAGCGAGACATCTGTTAAGAACTTTATAAATTCTCAATTTGTATTTATTTAGCTTATTGCTTTCAAATTTAATAATCCTAATTTATTTTTCTAAAGAAATCCTTAATTATGATGAGAAGAATGTAAACAAATAATCATAAAATTAGGTAAATTTAATAACTCTAATAAAAATTAAGCTGGTAAATCAAATGATATTGATATAATTTAATTTAATTTTACAAATATTAACCATAAAAAAAACTATAAGCTGGCATATTATAAATTAAATGTGAACAGTAAATAATGATGAAAAATAATCACTAATAAATTGAGGTAGTTATTTGGTAAAAATAATTTCTAAATTTTAGAAGATATTTTGATAACTTAATTTAAAGTATTTGATGAAGAGCTTTTTTTGTATTTTTTGAACTCTAATTACAAATAAGTACCCAATTTCTTATTCTAAACTCACTCAAATATATTATTTATCTTATCCACTTGCATAAGTAGTAAAATCAAAAAAATAAAAAATTGTACTCTTTTTATTCAAAAATATTTTTTTAATTATTTGATTTCTAAAAATTAATTTTTTTTTATTAAAAAGGTATTCATTCGAATGTAATTTTTTGAAATCCCTAAAATAGCAAATATAAAAATAACTTTAAATAATAATTGATACTAAATTCGATTCAAAAGTAGAAACAAATCAATTAGATTTTTAAAATTATTTTTAAAATATAATACATTTTATTTAAAAATCAATTTAAAATATAAATCATGATTCACAATTATTGAATTATTTTAAATTTAACTTAAAAGATATTTTTATTATCTTTTATTTTAAATTCAAAGGCTTGAGAAAATTTAAATATGTTATTAAATATTTTTTTATTTTAAATTTTGATGATTTTTTAAAACAAAAAAAATTTCAAAAAAAATTAGAAGAATTTAAATTAATATTTTACCTCTACTTCACTTTCAAATTATAGTAACTCGAATTAATTAATTTTTAAAATTGTTTTATTATCTAATGATTTAAATATTAAAAAAAAAGAATTGCCTTATTTTTTTATAATCATGCTCCAATTATTATCAACTTGCTTGATTTAAGCTATTAACTAAATACAGGAAGTCAAAAGTAAGTAAAAACCTCAAAGTATATTTGATATTTATGATAAGATTAAATTATGGTAGCTTCTTGATAAGTTTACTTGTAATTTATTCTTCTAGCCTTTCATAGCATGGAATATTTTCATATCCTTTTTCTCATATTAGCTATTTTTTCTAATGAAATACTATTGGTAAATGCTTCCTGTAATACAGATGGTGCTAATTGGGGTAATAAAGGACTTACAGATGGAAAATAGAGTAAAAAGTTAAGAAACTAAAGATAAAATTATAGTTTTATTGAAATCTGTATTAATTTTTTTCAAACACTTTTTATTATGGTTTTAGGAAAATTAGAATCTGCATATTCTTTTATAAAGATCTTTTATAAAAATATTAACTATATGCTCTAATGATAAATAATTATCATTTTTATCAATTATTTGCATTCATTCATTACATCCAATATTTTTTCATAGAAAATTTCATCAGTTACTGTTGAAATAGAAAGAAGAAAGATTTACAATGGCGTTGATAATTAAATAGAAAATTTATTAAAATAATAGAGAAAATAATAAACTTAATCAAAATTTATTAAAATATAAATATATCTAAGTTTTAAATCAATCATTATACATCTCTTGTAAATAATTTAAATGATTAATCTTTTACTTAATTTGTATAAAATATAAGATAGTGAAAAATAAAATAAATTTATTTATTGTAACTAAATAAATAAGGACACTTTTTAATTAATCCCCTCTACTTATACACTTTTTGTATTTAAATGTTTAAAAATAAATAAAATTTATTGAATTAAATAAAATATCTATAATATTTTATGGTAAATAGTTAAAAGACACTTAGCAATCAATATTCATGTTAATTTTAATATAAATTTATATTTAAAGATTACAAGTAATGTTGAATTTATACTTTTTTTATATAATAAAAATTTTTTTCTCATTTTATTCTTGCAATTTTTATTGATAAGAATTAATTTTATTCTATCAAATTCTTTTATTATGATTTCTCATTTGCAGGCTAAAGCTTCAGCTAAAGAACCCTTAGCTAAATTGACAATACCACTCATGCATTTAGCAGAATAGAGGTCTGTATCCCAAATAGGAATGCCATCTGGAACATTTGAGCATTCAAAAGCAGCTTTAATGTATTCTTTGTTTTAAATAGAGCATTCAGAGACTTCTCCAGAAAAAACACAATGGGTAAATAGGTATTCAGCATCGCCACATCTTTTGTAATGTTCAAAAGTATTGCAAGATTTATTCCATCCCTAAACAACATATTTGACATCTTCTGGTTAGGCCTCATAGATTTAGTAGAATTTAGTTTCGTTTTATCTGTATTGATAAAGGAAATTGAAGTAGTCATGTTAGCATTAAACATCACGGAAAGCGTTAATACAGTTCTTGTAGTCATTCTATTAAAATTGTTCGGCTTTACAAAGCATGTGCTCAGTTGGAGTCAAGTTTCCATGGAAGTCTGAGAGCATCAAATTTTTATTAGAACTAAAATAATAGATAGCTCCTGTAAGCAAAAGTAAAGAAATCAAAGAAGTTGCAAAAACTTTAGTTACCATCGTTTAATTTCAAAATTGATTGTTTATTAATTTTGTTATTTTGAATTAATTTATACAACTTTTTAAAACCACCTATTTAATTAAATTGGGATATGCAAATTCTTACTTAATGGTTAATTAATTCTGATAAGGTTCGTCTAATCTGATTTTATCTCTGTAAAATTTTTCTTTTATAAAGTAAAGTATCCTTAATTATTTTCAAATATGATTATTTTATGAATCTATCTATGAATTCCTTTGAGGATGCTTTGTAAATTTCAAATTACATATTGTTATCAATAATTTTTATGGTAGAATATTTATTTTAACACTGAAAACAATGAACAACACTTTAAGAAGGACCATTTTTTTTGGTAAATACTAAAAAAGTACTTAATTGATATTTATTCTGATTAAAAAGTATATTAATGGATAATATAAGAAATCAGAATTTCTAATATTTCTGTTCGCAATTGGAATCAAGATGGCTTTTTAAATATATCTTATCAAATAATTCTTATTTTATTCCATTAAAAGTAAACTAGATATACCTTTTAAAGGTCTTTAAAATGCTTAACTTAAGACTAAATTTAATTTATTTTATTCAGATTGTCCATACTAATGTAATACTAATCTATTTTTGTAGAAGAAAGATATCATAAAATTTAAATATTATGAAACCATATAATTATTAATTTTAGCTATTAAATTGCTCATTAATTTCAAAATATTTCTTTTAGATTTTAACAATAATAAGTATTAAAAGTAAATTTGGAAAATTAGTGAGTAAAAAATAAATCAAATACGATTCACCTTTTTTTATCTTTTAATAAAAAAAAGCAATCTATTTGAAAACATAAATTTAAACAATTATTTGGAGGATTAATTTTTACCTCATCTAAAAATTATGTTGCTTAGTTCTATCTTTAAAGTAAATACAAATAATAGTTTTTAAAAAATATGATAAAAAAGTTTTTAAATTTAAAAAGATAATAAACTGGAAAATAAGAATTAAAATAAAATAAATAAAAAAATCCTAAGAGCTTTCTTACAATTATTTTCGATAAAATTGACTAAAAAAAAAGTTTTTTATCAAGAGGAAATAAAAAGCTAATTTTTTTTTTTATTCATAAAGTAAGATTTTACAAGACTAAAACAAATAATATTTTTAAAATAATTTTTTTTAATGTTTCAATTTATTAAATGAATTTTTTATTTCAGTTAATTGTAAATAAAATATTTCTTAATTTTTAAAGTTTATTTTTCATTATACAATTTTTTTGATTGCTATGACTGCAATTGGGTGATAAAAATTTTGATATTCACTGAAATATTATTAAGCAAGAGCCTTTTAGTTTGATTCGACTAAAGCTTAGTAAACTGGCTAGATCATTTTTAGTCTTCCAATACTTCCAAGGAATTGGTGGATTTATTCTATGTTAGAATTGTATCCAACCTTGATTGTTACTCTATACCATCTCCATTAAAGCTCCATATTAGTGCTATTAGAGAGTTAGTAATCTTAATCAATTCTTTAAATAATAGCAACATTCAAGGAGCTCAAGTTATCGAAAAGGTATTACAAAAAGATAGTCTTTGCATTCAAAGAAAGTGTATTGAAGAATTCAAAATTACTAGGAGAAGCAGCTCCGTTTAAGCTAAAATTTATTAAAATTAATTATAAAATAACATCCAATACTAAAATAAAATCTTACCTGATATAATTCTAAGCTAGCTCTTAAGTTTCAGGTACAATAGGAGTAGTGAAATTAAGAATGACAGGAGGTAAACCTACTCCATTAATCCAAGTATTCCAATCAATTTTGCTTAAAATCTTAGAAGCTTTTCTAGGATTGTTAAGGATCAAATACTCAGTAAAATGCTTACGGAATGTTATATGGTCAATACTTTCGAATTTAAATTTCTCCAAATAAGAACGTAAGAAGCCTTGTAAGAATTACTTTCCAACAAGAGATTCTAAGTAAGCTACAAATTAAAATCCCTTTTCATATGGTACATTAGAAAAAGAATCATCTGGGTTTGTTCCTTTAACAAATGGATGCAAAGAAGTGTAGTTACTGTCGAGACCATATCCATTTAAGTCATCCATTAAGGTATTATTTCCTACATAAGAATTGATTAGATAGCTATCTTGTCCTTCTAAGATTAAATTTGCTTGACGTTCAAGGTAAACTGTTAAGCCTTCATTAATCCAAACATTTCTCCAGTTTAACAATGTAACCAAATTACCAAACCAACTGTGAGCTATTTCGTGGATAGCAACTGAAACACCACTTTTATCACCAACAATAATAGAAGGAGAAGCAAAAGTAACAAGTGGGTTTTCCATACCACCGAATGGGAAACTAGGAGGTAATATGACAATATGATAATCACCCCAAGTATAAGGAATGGTATAATTTTCTAAAGTTTGGAGATATAATTCTAAGTCACTTAATTCATTAGCATAAGCCTAAATATGAGTAGGTTCGCTAATTACACCAGTTCTTTCACCTATTTTTTAAAGAACTACATTACCTGCTACTATTGTAAAAAGATAGGAAGGTATAGGAATGTCCATTTTAAATGAGTAAATAGAATAATTTGAGAGAGTTGGATGAGGAGTTTTGGAAGTCAAATTAGCACTCAAAAAGATATTAATAGGATCTTAAACAGTAACATTAGCAGTATAAGTTGATTTAATATAAGGGGAATCTTAAAATGGTGCTAAACTTCTGCAATATGTTGATTCACACTAAGTAAACAAGTATCTATAATATTTTAAGTATTTAAAATTAATCAGAATCAAAAAAACATAAAAATAGATCTATTGAAATAGCTATATTTTTCTTAACTTCTTTCTATTGAAATGAGTAATTTATGTAAATTGTAAGTAAAAGAAGAAAATTTATATCATTTTTTAGTTTAGGATATATTTTATTTAATTTATGTTAATACGGTAAAGATTTGGATGCAGTTTGTTCAGGAGTCAACCATGATGATGCTGAAGAATTTTATACTGAATAGTCAATATAGAAAATATATTATTTCCCTTCAATTAAAGGTTCTCTTAGACTAATTGACAATTATTCTCCTGTAACAACATCCTTAGGATAATTGATAACAAATTTAAGATCTCCTTGGGTTATTTCTCTAACCTTTTTTACATCTATTGCATCTATGTCTAAATCAAGATGAGTAGCACCGCTTCTAGTTGCTGTCATGAAAAGAGTTTATGTTCCATTAATTTAATTTAATGAAAAATCAAGTTAGATATCTAAATGGAAATGAGTAGTTTTTATTTCAAGCAAGTTGGAGTAGCTTGTTTCATCAACATAAGGAACTCTAACACCTAAAGAATCATCATATTCTTAATGTCTTATGCTGCTAATAATTACAAAACTAGTAGATAGACCTGCTAGAAGTAGTAAAAGAACTTTGTAGTTAATATTCATTTGATTTTATCAAAAATCTAATAAGTTTAGATAGAATTTTTTACATGTAAAAATTTCTAAAGTAGATAGATTTTAATTTGTGCTATCATTAATTCTTTTACTAAAAGTTATCTAATCTTTTTATTTTTATAGAAGAAAATATAGTATTTTCACTATCAAACGTTGGTAAATATTTTCAGACATTAAAAATAAATTGAATCTGAAATTATTTTTAGAACAATTTTCCATTAAAATCTATTTTGATTAAATTTTTTAATTTATTTTTTTCTATTAAATAATTAACTATTTTGAGTTTTTGTAAATTGAAAAATTAAAGATTTTTATTTTATTCTAAAGACTGAATAATTTTTCATTTTTACTATTTTATTTTTAAACAGTAATTAAAGAATTAAATTTTTATATTATTTACTTTCTTTGAAGATCTTTTTTTAAAAATATTTTTTTTATTAGTTTATTTGTTATTATTCGGTCTAATAAATATTAAAAATGATTAGAGATATTTTTGTGATTAAAGTATTTGATAAATATGTTTTTAATAATATTATCTATCAATACAAATTACGTCTATTGAAATTGAAATCTAAAATAGAAAATTAACTCGACAAATAAATCATTTAAGATAATGCATTTTTAATAATAATTTAAATGAAATAAAAAAAGATTTAGCAATTAAATCTTTTATAATAAGAAAGTAAATGAACTACTTTCAAATTTTTTTTATTTCATCTAGAAATAATTTAGTAAAATCTAATTTTTTAAATAACTTATAAAAATCATAATCTTAATCTTTTAAATAAAAAAGAAAGTATCAGACAGTACTTACAGTTAAAAGTTATGAATAAAAAAAATTATTAGATTTCTTTATTTTTATATGTAATTAACTCGTGGTATTTAAATCTGAGAATTTAGTATTTTATCCAAATTTCATGTTTACAGGTGATTTCCATTAATATTTTAAATGGATTATTGTGTAATTAAGAACTAATTACACTAATAAAAATTTATTTTAAATACAACTTAAACTTTCATAAACAATTTTATAAATTAATCAAAACATAAACCTATCTTAAATTTTTAAAATGAGTTATTTTAATATTAACTTAAAAATGTTTGAGAAATATGTAGATTAAAATTTTATTTTCATAAAATAAAATAATATTTTTCAAAAAAATATGGAAAATTTTGAGTAATTATACTATTAATATAATATGTCATAAAATTACTTGATGGCAATTAAAATAGTCAATGTAAACAACAAATTTAAAATTTCTTTTATTTAATGTATAAATAATTTAAAAAAATCTAAGCTCATAAAATATTGATGCAGTGGGGAGTAATATAGTTTATAAAAAACAATCAAAATTGGAAAAAAAATCCAAATTAAAAGCTTTAAAATAATTACCATCAATAGTTTTGGTATCATTTTAATCTTATTCCCATTAATCATAAGATAAAGATAAAAAGATTTGGAAAGTAGTAACTCAAAAAAGGGAATGGTTAAAAGAGATATTCAAGAAGTTTGTAATTATTGATCATCTTTTTATCAAGTACATAAATTTCTATTTATTTGGAAGACAAGATAGAAAAATCAGCAAAAAATTTATTTATTCATTAAATTTTTTAAAATCTTTTTTATTCAAATAACATGTAATGAAATCAAATATTAAATTGAAATTTTTATGGAATGATATCTAGCTTAACTATTGGTATTTTTTAAAAAGTAAAGTGTAATCATAGTGAAAGTAGAAGAATTTATTAGGTCATAGTTAATTTACTTTCTTACATTCTTTTCAAATGAGATATCTAGATGAAAATTTTTGAAGAGTTAAATATTTTGAGATTAAATTTTTTATTTACAAATATTTTTACCCTGGCACTAACACAAGATAAATAAAGTAATAGTAAGAAGAATTAATTTATTAAGCAATTTTCCACTCGCTAAGAATAATTTTTACTCATTTGAATAAATTTATTTAGCATCACCAATCTTACTTATGAATAAAATTTAGAAGGTTTTAATTAATTTTAATTAGAAATAATCAATTAAGTCAAACTAAATTTTTTAATAAACACTTTTTTTCAAAAAAATTAAATAATAAAATAAAAAATAATCAACAAAATTGAAATGTTTATTTTCTTTCGGCAATGCTTCTTTCGAGATTATTTTTTAATACTCTTACTTCTCTCTCTTTCTTTATCAATCTAAAGTAAATAACTCTTCCATCCATATTTATTTAAAACCACTATTTATTTAAAAATAAAAGATATTTATGCACTTTCTTTGAATTTGAAAGGAAAAGAATAAATTTTAAGATTTCCTTTTAGATCTTTGGAATATACCTGCTAGTATGAATAGAATTTATTTAATTAGACACTGGTATCTTGCTAAATTATATCATATGAAAAGCAGCCATAAAATACATAAAATCTCCTCTTAGCATATGATTAAAGTATTGAAGAGGAATTAAATACTATTTTCTCTTATCTCGACATAAAAATAAATTCAAATGATTTTAATTAATTTGTAAACGTAACTTCTTTAACAGACATTGAGATAAAGAATAGAAATGATTAAAAATAAAATAAACCATTAAAGCTCAAAGGTAAAAAATTTTTCTTTTTTGAAATATTAAATTCTTTTTTTAAATTAGAAGACAGTTTGGATATCTAATCAACTATTTATATTGAAGGATTCATGAAATAAATGTAATCTATTATGTTAAAAAAGAATAGTAATAATAAAATAAATAACTTTGATTATATAATTCCAAAGACATCTGCCACAAAACTTTTTTTTGAAATTAAATAAAAATACTAAATAAATTGCATTTTTGATGGTTAATAATTAGTTTTTGTAGATTGTATAATATTTTTAAAAATCAATCAATAACATGAAATAAATAAAATATCTGACACGTTAGAGACTTAAATCTATAAAACTTAAATTTAATAATATTAATTACTTCAAGTCGACCATACCTAGGTTGTTTTAGAAAACTCATAGTACAATTAATCAAATTAAACCTATGGAAATTTTAACAATAAGAAATCCAATGATGAACGATTGCTTACATTACAAAATACATGCAAAACTTAGAATCCTAATTGCTTAGCATGCGATAATTCAGATTCATGCTAATTATGCATGCAATAATATTATATTTATGACGGCAAATGCGTAACTGAAATTGAACTAGTAAGTTACAGCGATTCTGTTAAAATTTCAACCATAGGCTTAGCATGTTTTATATTATGCTCTTCATTGATAATGAGTTTTATCTTATAGCTGTAGAAAGCCAAAAATTTGATTTTTCTCAATACCTCATTTGCTTTATTGAAATTTTTTTTTCTAAATCTGATATCTATTTCATCTACAAATATAAAGACATCAGGATTGTTTACAACATTTAAACGTAAAATTTTTACTTTTTAATTAAATTACCACAATTTTTTTTATTTACTTACATTTGTTTAAATGCTTTTATACAAAATTTTGATTAATTTATTTTATTAATAGATGTAAATCTATTCAAGATGTTAAAATCCACGAGTTGGATTAACATTTTTTTCTAATCATAACTAAACTAATCACAGATTAATTACTCCTTCAACGATAATGATGCCGAAGGTGATGTAATACTAGCCTCTTCTGGGGCTTTGCTATTTATTATTTACCTATCTTTAATTTATGAAATAATAAAATAATTGTTGAAAAAATATAATTATGATAAGATCATCTAGTTGTATAAAAAATATTTTTGTGGATTAATGGTATAGCTTTTGATAATATCTACACAAATCGTTTAATTAGGAATAATGTTACAAATAGTTTATCTTTTTTCTAGTTCTGAAAGTTTAGAAAAAGAAAATTATATTGTGTTAAAAATAATATTATCAATTTTAAATACTTTATTAGGAATTGGAATTTTTATATTTTTATACAAAGAAAATAATAATTTAATAATAATTTTGGATTTCTCTGAAACTTTATCAATATAAGATGTAAATTAAAGTTTCCTTTAAACCCAATGTTACAGCGCAACTTGGTTCTAGAAAAATTACAACTTAACTCTTTTTTTCAAAGATGCTATTATAATACCTACACTAGTAGTATCATTCCAAAGTATTTATTTTGCTTAGCTTTTTAGCATATTTTTTGTAGAGTCAGTTTATTTGATCTTACTTTCATACTTAAGACCTTACAAGGAAAATTCAGATAATATTTTTAATATAATTAATAGTATTATCTTATTAGTTATCCTCATTTTAAAACTTGGTAATTTAATTAACATTGATGGAATTAAATTTTCCAACAATACCAATAATGAGTCATCATCAAAATCTGTAAAAACCTTTTAATGCATAGAAACAACACAGATTGTCCTTTGCTTTTTACTGCTTTTAAATATATAATTAGCTTAGATATTTAAAATAATAAAAAAACGCCAAATCTGTGAATCTAATCTCCCTCTAACTAAATTAATAGATCCACTTAGATAATTAAGAATTAGTCCTTTTGGAGGTTATGAGATATAAAACCCATCAATGTTCAAGATCAGAGAAGAAAAACTGAATGAAAAGAAATTTTTGTAAAGCTATAAAAAATATAGAGCAAGTGGTGGATTTTCATGTGGAACTTTTACAGGAATACCAAGATCATCCATATCTTCTTTAAGTCCCCCATAATTAATAAGTCCGCCTATTAAACACATTATTTAGAGTAAATCTAGATTTTCTGATCAATTAAATAGTTAATTTATTCTAAATCCTTTGAACGATACTAACTAAAATGGCAGTATTAATAATAGCATAAACGTGAATAATTTTACTGTATTTGACTAGTCAAGATAAAAGACCTCAATATTACTTGTAGAAAGTATTTTAAATAAAGATGCAGAATAAAAATTTGACATTAATCAAATTAAAGAACTAAAAGAGGAGTATACTTCTAACTCTAATCAAAATATTTTCAAAGCTAACCAATAAAACTTATTTATTTAAAGTAATTAGCCAATAAAAGGAAAAAACTTAAACAGTAGTCTAAACTATTCATCATCCAATTCTAGCTCTTAGGACTCAGATGAAATAAAGTCCCATGAGTCATGAGTGATCTCTTACTTAACTTTTGAAAATTTATACTAAACAATCTTTTAAATTAAAATGAAACAAACAAAAAAAGTTGTTAAAATAACTACATAATTTACTCTTTAATTAAATTAAAAAAACTATTACCTAAAAAAATTTCAATCAAAAATGGGATTCTATCTCAAAAATGTACTTTAAAAACTATTCACTAATTTATGTTTTCACTTAAATATTATTTATTAATCATGTATTTATTTGTATTTTTGTAGAACTAAATTAAATAAAACGTTTAAATCTCTCCAAATATTAAATCAGTTAAAAATAAATACTTTATTAAATTTTTTAAATTAATTTTAGAAATTATTAATTTTTATTTATCAATAAATATTCTTTAATTTCAAAAAATTAATTAATAATTTAATAAAATTTATATAAAAACTGGATTTAAAATCACAAAAATTCTTTAAAAAGTATTAATTAATTTATTTATTTATCTCCTTGAACACTGATAATTTATTAAGTATTATATTATGTATTCAAATTTTTAAAAGATACAACAAATAAAAAAATAATCTTCTCAAATTTAATTTCATAAAAACCTCTAAAATTGAGTAAATAAAATATTCGATTGTTCATATTTGTGCTTTTATATTTATATTCGAAGTAAATACTTGATCACATATTAGTTTAATTTTATATTTATTAAATTTAAATTTCTATCATAAATATGACTATTACTTGGCTGGAAATTTCAAAAACTTAGTTTTTTAAAACATTTCTATGATGAGATTCTTTAAAACTATTATTAAAAATATTGATTTAAATCTACTTCAAAGCTGGTAATTAATTAGTGTCATATTATTTATTTATTTGAAGGATCCTGATTAAAAATCAAAATTTAATAGTTAAAACTTTAAAATTAAATAAAAATAAGTTTTTTAAGATGGATTAATTTTTAAGTGCTATAAATATGTTTATATATAAAATTAGTACTTAATCATACTTAATATAAATTTATCTTAGAGTTTATCAATTTCAGTTTCCATCAATTACTCTGTTAACAGCTTATACAGCCAAGGGATGATAGAAATCTTAATATTAGGCTAAATATTGCTTAGCTGTCTCCTTTTAACCAGTTTATACAAAAGCTAAATATATTGGTTTTATCATTTTTATTCTACCAGTTAATCCCAAAAATTAGTCTATCTTATCTTAAATTGAATTGTAGCCAACCATGATAGTTGTTCTAAACCATCTCCAAGAAATTTCTTGGTTCTAACTATTTGTTAAGTCATAATCTTAGTCGATCTTAATCAAAACCTGTTAATTATATTCACTAATGTGGTCAAATAAGTATTACAAGAAAATACATTTCTCATTTAATGAGAAACTTTAGAATAATTAATAATTTGCAGGAGATTATTAACCTTTCAAGCTTTTTTAAAATTAAAAATTATTTAATTTAAGTTAAAATGGGATTAAAATTTACTCAATATAATTTTGCGCCAATTATTTAATTAAAGGAATAGTTTCAGTTTAAAAGTGTAAATTTACAGGAGGCATTCCTGGTTAAGTAACCCATGCTTCCCAGTCAATTTAAGAAAGTAATTTCTTTGCATCTCTTTGGCGATTTATCTTTATGAATTCGTTAAAGTATGCATGTAGTTCTTGATAGTTTATGCTCTATAGAGAATATTTGCTGATATAAGATCTTAAAAATTATTATAATAAATCTTATCCAATAACGCTCTCAATATACTTAAGGAATTAATATCCTTTCTCATAAGGAATATTAGAGAAAGAGTCATCAGGATTAACTCCTTTAGTTTCTGGATATAAAGATGTGTAATTACTTTGCAATCCGAATTAATTCATATCATCTACCATGGTATCATTACCAACAATAGCATCTACTATGGCATAATCCTTGCCAAATATTACTGAATCAGCTTGTCTTTCTAAGTACATAGTAAAACCTTCATTTATCCATAAATTTCTCCAATTTTCGCATGTAACTTGATTTCCTGTCCAAGAGTGAGCAATTTCATGAACTGCTACTGAAACACCACTTTTATCTCCTACTATGATAGAAGGAGAGGCAAAAGTTAAAAGAGGATTCTCCATACCACCCATAGGGAAACTAGGAGGTTAAATTACAATCTTATAGGATCCCCAAATATAAGGAATAGTAAAATTCTCAACTGTGTCTAAATAGAGCTCTAGGTCAGAAAGTTCCTAAGCATAAAAATCTATATTTGTTGGCTCACTAATAACAGAAGTTCTTCTACCAATCTTTCTCTCAACTATATTTCCTGCAACAATAGTAAAGACATAAGAAGCTATTGGAATATCACTTCTAAAGGAATAAATTGTAAAGTTTTGATTATTTTTTTGCACCTAAGTAGAAGATGTAGAATTAGCACTTAAATGAACAACAATAGGGTCTACTACTGTGACATTAGCAGTGTATGTAGCCTTGATAAATGGAGTATCTTAGAAAGGTGCTAAACTTCTGCAATAAACTGATTAACATTAAGTGTAAAGATATCTAATATTTCAAATAAAAAAACATATTATTTTTATATTTACATTTTAAAAGTTTGTTGAAAAGCTTCGTTAAAAGTGGATAAGATAACATAAATTTCTTTTATCCTAATCATGTACTAAATAAAAAAGAATTTTTTACGGAAGAGTTTTGGAAGCAGTTTATTTAGGAGTAAGCCATGATGAAGCAGAAGCGTTTTCTGATTTGTAAGTTATAGTGAAATTATATACTTTTCCTTCAATAGTAGGATTCTTCAAAAATATTTACAATTACTCACCAAAAATATTTGGATCAGGATTGAAAATGTTAAAATTCAAAAGATTTTCATTTTGATCAACAACACTGAAAACTTATAAGCTACTAACATCCAAATTAATTTATTTGACTCCACTTTTTTAAGCAACCATAGACAAAGTTTAGTTACCAAAAATACTTTGAGATTCAAAATCTATTTCTATTTCTAAATGAAAATGTTTTGTTTAAACATCTAGAATATTAGAAAGAGTGCTATCATCAGGAGTATCACTCTCACTTTGAATTCCCATAAAGAATTATCTTTTATGGACCAAAACCCCTGTAAGAGTTGAAATTAATAGAGCAATAAGCAAAATTGATTTCTTCATAATCAAATGATTCTTTTGAGTATTTATAATTTATATTAAGCTAAAAAGAAATTGTATTGATTGATTTATAGCTTCAATGGTATTATATTTTACAAAAAGAAGAATATCTAGTAATCATTCATTGAGTTTTATACTTTTTTTAATCAAATTGTTTCTCTAATATAAATATGTAACCATGATCATGATGAAATTAATAATATATTGCATTTATAAAAGATTTAATCTTGTAATTTATAAATAGAAAAGATTTTATAAAATATATTTATCTATCATTTAATAAATTGCTATTTTCTCTAACAATTTCTCTCAATTACATTTATTTTTCTCTTTTAACTAAAATTTTGAACATTTAATAAATTTTTAAATATAAATATTTTTATAGACAACACAAGTATTCATTTTTTGAAAAAACTAAAAAATGGAAATAAATCAAAATAAAATATTTAGATTTTGGTAATCATATTTTTTTAAAAAATACTAGCTTTATTAAAATGTATAAATTATTTATTTTATAAATATAATTTTTATTTTAAAAGTCTATTATATACTTATAAAAAAACTTTGTTATTAGCTAATCCAATTGAAAAGTAATATTTGCTAGATTAGGAAAATCTAAAATTATACAAAAAAAAGGTCTGATTTACAGCTGATTTAGTCTACTTTGAAACAAAAAATTTCAATATAGGTTGGTTTAGAAAATCTAAAATTTAGTAAATTCAAAAGATATTTTTTATAAATATCATTACCCCTATTGTTCTATCAATTATGATGAAGTTTTTGTTTGAACTTGCCTTTATTCACACCCTATTAACTTAGTTTATATTTGATCAAGATATGTAAATATCTATTTCAAAATTTTAAAGTTGGTGTCAATCTAAATAAGTTCTATTTGATTTAGGCAATTTTTTACTCTAGAGTTATATCGACTTATAAACTAGAAAGATTACAACTGCCAATAAAAATTATAATGTACATTTAAATACAAATAGATTTGTTAAATGTCATAAAAAACACAGTTTTTTTTTTGTTTTAGTAAATTTTTAATAAATTGAATTGATTATGATTTAAATTTGATTTTGAGAGAAGCAAATGAATTTTGTTCAAATAATTTAAAGATATTCAGTAAATAATAAGAATAAAAATGTCTTCTGATAAAATATAAAATTAAAATTTAAATACTTCTAAAAATTAGAAATATATTTTAAAATTAAAAAAATATCAACTAAATTTAAACCTTTTAATTTTCAAGTAAGCCAAAGTTTCGAATTTTCCAAAATGTAGTGTTTATTTTATTTTCTTTTCATAAAATTTATTTGTTATAACAATCTATAGTGTGTTTGTATCTGTGTCAATATTACTAAGAGTGAGAGTTTTTATGCATGCTTATAAGAATGAAAAATTAAATAAAATCAATTTTCGCGGATATTTGTTTTTGAATTTGAAAGATTGTAAAGATTTCTAAAATTTAGTTTACCACTAAAAATTAAATAATTTAAGCTAAGAAAAAGTAAAAAGAAATTTAATCAATTGCTTAGCTATATATAAACAAAGAATTGTATCAGCTAAATTTTGTTTTAACTAGTAAACACAATGAACGACAATCGATATTTTAAAGAAGAGAAATCTAAATGTAGAAAAAAAGTACCAAGAGTCTACACTTACTAGAATAAGGAAATCTCTTCAATATAATAATAAATAGTAGTAGATCTCTCATAATCATCTTATAGTTAACCTTATACATTATATGACGATGATTCGATTTACACTTTTTGCTAATCTTAAAATAAAAAGCAAGCTAAGCACTTCTCTACATAGTCTGTTTCAATTTCAGTCGAAAACAGCTTAGATAACAATCCTTAATTAAAAGGATATTAAAATAGTTTTTAATCTTCTGTAAGCATAAAACTTTCTTCTTCCAATAATTAGCCTAAACCCAATAAAAACAGAGGTAAATCTGAAAATAAAAAAGATAATAATTTATAACGCTGTACATCTCTAAAATCTATCATTGACCCATTTCGTGAGTAGTAGGATAACATTAACTCCATATCTTCCATATCTTTTTCTAATTCAATAAAATTTGAACCTAATAGAAATAAATTGAGCTCATCTGTTGATAGTATCAATCCTAATAAGCGAATTACTAGATCTGCTACTTAAAATCAGAATTAGATTATCTCCAATAATTTATTTAGTGGCATACAATAATATAAAGACAAGTTTAGTGAATAAAGTTTCTCAAGTAAAAGTTCTTCTAGGATGGTCAAAAACCCTATAATAAAAAAGAATGGATTGGAGTAATCAAATAAAAACTAGAATAACAATAAATTGAATAGTAGTACTATAACTGATAATGATATTTGCTAAATAGAAAAGACTAAGTATAAAAATAAAGGTGAGAATAATAATTCTTAAAGTACTGAAGGGTCTCAATAAAATTATTTATTTGGAACAGCAGGCACAACTTAGCCTAAGTAACGCAAAAATGAGAAAAAATACACTAAAGAAAATGAGCTTGATGATGATGATGATGAATATGATGATAGACAATGCTTGATTCAAACTGCAAGAGCATCTAATAATAGAATAAATAATTATAACAGACTTGTATTTGCTGATGAAAATTACTCCAAATATAGTGAGGAATCAAGCAATTAATAAATGTTAGATGAAACTAAAAAGCCATAATTAAAAATAGTTAAAAAGTAGAATAACATATTTAACTAAAAGCTATCTCCTAAAAGTGATTGTTTTAATTCAACAATATTCAATATTCAAGGGCATAAAAAAGCAGATTCAGCCTAAACTAGTGTAACTTAATGTAAAGAATAGGGATTGAGAAAATAATCATTTAAAATAGTTGATAGCAATTAAAATGGAGCAAAAAAATAATTACAAAATAAAGGAACATTTTTCTTTTTTGATGAAGATGATGATTTAAGACTTTCAAATAACTTAAGTAGTTTAAAATCATAAGATGAAACCCACTTAAACATTGATGATAAAAATATTTGGAATAAAAACTCTTATTAGAATTAAGATAAATAAAATGATTTCTTAAACATCTAGCAAATAAATCAATAAAATATATGGGATCAAAATAATTTAAACTAAAGCGAAATGTTAGATCTAAATTAAATGTTCTAAAAAAGGATTAAAAATTCTCAACAAAATAATTAATGCTTTGGAGTTGATAATGCTTTTACAATAGATTATGAAAAATTAAGATATACAAGCTAGAACAGCTATAAAATAAAGCACTTCGAATTCAACTGTTTTAAGGATAAAGATTTATGCATTGATTAAAAATTCTAGAAAAAAATATAAGAATTAACACTTGATGATGATAACCAAACTGATGATGACACACTAGACTATTATATTGAAGTTTGCTTCAAAGATTTACTAGAAGGAATAGAAATGTAAAATATTATTCAAATTTTAATCTAAAAAAGTTTTAATGAGTATTTATTAATTTTTAACTAAATAGCTCTTTATCATTTTTTAATAAATTATTTTAAATAAAATATAGGAATAAATAATAATCTCAAGATTACGATGAGAATTCTTAAAGTTCATCTTGTTCTTAAAGTTCTTAATGCAGCTCTAAAAAAATGGACCCATTATGGAGATATTTCTAACCTCCTAATCATACTGGAACAATTGAAGTTTGAAAAACCAAAAGAAAATTAAGCATCAAAAATTTTCAAAAAAACATCAATATTTTTCCTTAAATTTTGCAAAATTCTATAAAACAAAATGAAATACTAAATAAATTAAATCTCTTGATAACCAAAAAAATATATCTCATAGCTCTCTGAGATTGAATAAAAATCTCTGAATAAATAAATATTATCAAAGAAATAAATATTAATTTAAATACTAAATATCTTAAATAATCATTAAATCAATTAAGAAAGAAAGGAAGAGAAACTAAAATTTTGGCTTAACATTTCAAATACATATCCTTAAATAATTTTACCTCCTTAAAAGAAATCTAATAATTGATATAGGATAATCTCCTATTCTATTTTGTATATTTATATTATCACTGCTACCAAATTGTATAATAAATAATCTTATCTTAATAATATATCTAAAAAAAATTATTAATCAAATAGTCAATTAAGTAATTTACCTCAAGTTAATATTTTATGTAAATTTCTTTCAAAATTTTAAATAATTCAAATTATTAATTGATAGAAAATAGGCTTGTAGATTTCCATGAAATCTAAATCAAGCTATTTTAAAATTTTTATTATTCCAAAACAAGTCTAACGATATCAACTATGATAATCATTCAAAATTCAAGTTAGCTAAACAAATATATTGGTAGAAAGAATGAGCTTAAGAATAAAAATAATATTGGCATTTAGGTTTAATAAATTATCTGTATAGATTATTCCTCATAGAGATTTATAGTATTTAAAGAAAAATAATAAATGTATCACTCATTCACTAATCCATTCGTTTTTTGTTAATTAATTAATTGATTGATTCATGCATGCAATAATTGTTTTGCTAACTAATTAATTATTTTTTTAATTCAGGAGAGAAGATTTGATAGATAGTATTAAATTTTCAAAAATTAACTAAATGAACAAATCAGTTCATTTGATTTTTTTGAATTTGATAAAAAATCTAATTAATAATATTTGTATGTATGTAATTTAAGTTATTAAAAAGAATTCATAGTTTAATATTTTACAATATTAAAAATTAATTCAAAAATAGTGTAAGAAGATAATAGTTCATTAAAATAATTCAAAAGACTTAAATCTCATCACAAAGTATATCTATCACCAAGGTAATTTATACATCAAATATCCAACATAGCTTTAGAATCCTATAATTTATCTCCTTTCAAGTTTTTCTCTAGAATAATTTTATAAATTGACCTATAATTAGTTTCTGTAGAGGTTAAAAGCATAGTAGAAAATTTAAATCCATGCATGAGATGAATTAAAAAATGAATTTTTGTAAATACATAACTCATTCTAAAATAATATTAAAAAGGTTAATAAAGCTATTTAGCATAAAGCTGAAACTAGGGAACACTTAGGAAATCATAAAATTTTAGTGAAACATATTAATAAATAAATATTTTAAGTTCATGAGCAAAGTAATAGAAAATTATGTATTGAATGAAGTTATTGGTAGTGGATAGTACGGCAAGGTCTATAGAGCCAAAAATATGAATAATGATTAGGTAGTTGCCATCAAGGTAGTTAAGATGGAAAAATTTAGAGAAATTCCTAAGCTTCATGAATTCACAATGAATGAAATACGTACACTAGCCAAGATCGATAATCCTAATTGTGTTAAGTTTATGGAAATGCTTAAGACTTCAAATAACATGTATTTAATTTATGAATACTGTAATGGAGGTACTCTAGAGCAAGCAATACATCGCAAAAAATATCTTTCTGAAGGTGAAACTATAAAGATATTTGCTTAGCTATTGAATGCATTTAAGGCTATGTGTAAAGAAAATATACTACATAGAGACTTAAAGCCATCTAATATATTATTCCACAATAATGTTATTAAAATAGCTGATTTTGGTTTCTGTAAATCATTGATGAATTCTCAAGATATGACTTCTACTATGGTTGGGTCTCCTATCTACATGGCTCCAGAAGTATTAAAAGGTATGCCTTATAACACAAAGGCTGATGTCTGGTCTATGGGTGTTGTTTTTTTTGAATGCTTGTTTGGTTTCTGTCCTTACGAAGACTAAAGCATAGCAAAGTTGATCACTCAAATTGATAATTCAGAGCTTTAAATTCCTCGCTATATTAATCAGATTTCTAAAAAAGCTGAGGATTTAATTCGTGCCATGCTTGTAGTTGATTTTCGTAAGCGTATTGATTGGCCTCAGCTCTTTGCACTCACTGAAGAAAAGTTTCACATATAAATAGGATCTACTTTCTTGACTACCACTTATTTAAATTCAAATTTATAGTCACAGCCTCTTTAATAATAAAATCAACAACCAAGCCAATAGAATTAGTAACAGCATTTCTAACAATAGCAACAGTAGTAATAATAACCATTATTAATGAAAAAGCATTCATCTTCTAACTTAGGAGTTAATACTTCACCTAATTCTTAATAACCTCCAAACTTAAATTCTTTAAATGGGTTGGGTTTAGGATAAAATAACAGTAATATTATGCTCGGCAGCTTAAATAACAATCTTGGTGTCAGTGCAAGCAATACAAATAATTTTGGATTAGGAAACTCTTTAGGCAGCAATACATAAATATAAGGACTTGGATTATCTAGCAATATCAATACAAACCTTCTAGGATTCAATAGCAACAATAACATTTAGGGTGCTAATAACAATAATGTTAGTTCCACAAATAATCTTGGTTCTAGCAATAACTTAAATTTCTTACCTTAAAAAGGTAACAATAATCAAGGATAAGGCACAACTTATCTGAATTATTCAAATAATTTTAATACAAATCCCTCTTCCTCTTTAAGTGGTGTAGGTACAGGTCTAGTAAATGGAATATCTCCACTGTCTGCAAATAAAGACATATTAAATGTGCTCTCCCCATCTAATAGCAATAATACAAATAATATGCTAAATCATTTTAGTAACGCAATGAATACTTTACCTAATGGCAACGCAAATAACAACACCAATTATTTAAATAATGCTCCTTATTCAAATAATCAAAATTAATAGAATAATTTAAATTAAAACGGAAATTAAAACTTCCTTAACCCAAGCAACAATATTAGTAATAGTGGAAACATTAATACCATAGCAAATGCTCTCGGTAGTGGATCATCTCAAGAAGAAAAGATAAAAATGAGTATGAATATGCGTATTCTAGTCCGAGAAAGAAACAAAATAAATTTTTTATCAAATGTATTAGGCACTCTATTAGAGTTTAATTATTCAATAAAAACACCTGTCGTAGCTTTCCTTGTAATGAAATATATTAACATATACACAGAACAATTAAAATTAACTGTTAATACCTTAAAATCTACATCATTATCCAAAAGAATGGAAAAAATTGAAGTTTTTGAAAATTCAAATGAATTTAAGAAATTTAAAGGAATTTTAACTAGAGAAATCCACTTAATCTCAAATATTGTTGATCTATTTAAAGTTGAGATTTTAAGATTAATCAAAATATCCCCTCATTATTAAGACAATCTCCCTCTAAAAAATGAAATCAACAATATATAATCAGTTGATAACTCTTTCTTCCAAGCTACAATTTATAATTATGTAGATGAAATATTCTCAAAAGCAAAAGATCTTCATTTACAGTTGCAGTAAATGTCTACTACTTTACCTCAATACATGGCTCTATAAAATGAAACTCGTTAAGTACTTCTTCATGTCAATGAAATGCTTGACTCATTCATGATTGAAGAATTCTTTGAAAATTTCATTGATGTCAATTCAAAATATGCAGAATAAAAGTATTTTGAAAATATTAGAAAATACAAACCTGACTCTCTATAAGAATTGGTAGCTCATAAATTCGATTACGTACGTTCTAAGCTAAACCCAGTAAACTCTTGATTGTAAAAAGAGCATTCAATGATTTTAGATGATTAAAAATGAGACAATGTATTTCTTAGTAAACTTAACACTTCTAAAACAAACTAAAAATAATAAAAGATAGAATTAAAGAATACTTAATTCAAAAACAAATAAATAAATTATTTAATTAATTAAGCTATGAAAGAAAAACCTAAATTTAATAAATGAAAAAATAATAATATTATTTGATTATTGAAATAATTTATGCTATTTTATTACATTATAAAATGCCTTTAATCAAATTAAAATAAATCTATAATAATTTTATATAATGTACATACTTTCTTATCATTTATCAATATATTTTCTATTCTCTTATTTTTTAACTTTATAAAAACCATCTAAATATTTTGTAATGAACAATTTTTGTGAAAATAAATTTAGCACTTTTTAATGATATTAAATAATTTCTTTTTTAATTTTCGTCAAAATATTCATCTTAAAAAAAATTCTAGAATTGAAATACTATTCATTTCTTTTTTCTTTAGTGAGTCAATAGTATTGTATTTCCAAAAATTATTTTTGCAGTTTTTAGATAAAAGAAAGTAAAAACTGAAAATCTAAAAATAGTTTTTAATTTTTCATAAAATTGAAAGAAAATAAAAAAAACAGAGCAAGTAAAAGAGGAAAATAGATGGATTATTAGTACAAGGCAAATATTTCTGGAGAAGAATTTTTATCAGAAAAAAGATCCACTGATATAGATTAAAATTTCTAACAAAATGCAAGGAATTAAATAAATTTTAAATTAATTTTGAATAAAATAGTAAGTATGTTTAATAAATAATTTATAAATGGACAAGAGTATTTATTTTTATTTCATTTTATTTCTATTATCTGTTCTTTCTCAAATTTCTTTTCCAATAAATGGAAGCTTGCTTGATCAATCATAAAAATCTTTGGTTTTGATTATTAGTTAAGACCTTCTGAAATAAAAAATTATAAAAAATATCCTTTGGAATAATATTCAATCAAATCACCAGATTATTTTAGATATTAGTAAGTAAGATTTTATAACAAGTAGAGAATAATTAATAATAAATAAATAAAATTAACTTTTTTATACCAATAGCTTATAAAGAAATGGAAGAATAATCAAAAAGCAATTATTACATACCATAAACACATTAAAGTTTATCTTAGCTTCAGACCTAATTTGGGATCATTAGCTCTTCTCCTAACTCTGGATTAACTTAAGTTTCTGCTGATATAGTTAAACCAACAACTGTATACACATATTAGACCTCTAGCAATAATGGAGGTGTAGTATAGTTGAATGAATCTAACTCTATATTACCTTAAACTAATATCTACAGTTCTTTTGATCCTAATTTCAATAAGTAAGTAACTGTAACTACTACAACAGTTACCTAACACAAAAAAGCACCAAGCTAAAACACAATTTAGTAAATAATATTTTTATAATGTAGATTATTCAAGTTTTTTATTAAATAACTTAGAATTAGTAAGTCTGTAATCCCTGAATACAATCCTTATCAATATGCAGGTAAATAAATTATAGCTAAAAATATTTCTAATCTAATAATAATTGAATTTCTTTTAAAACTTAGTCTAATAAGTTGCTTAGTAACCCATAGAAGACGAAAAAGTTAAAAAAACAAAAAACAAAAACGGTTAAAATAGTGATTCTTCTGATAGTTCAGATGATGAAAATAAACAAGTGACTGAATTGAAATTCAATAAGGTAATTACATTTTAAAGTAGCAAAATAATGATCAAACATTTATTTTAATAAAGAGAGTATGGAAATAATCTTACATTTTATTGGCCAAGAAAATAATAGAAGATTTGAATAGTAAGGTAGCTTAAAAAGATGCTCATATCTCCTCACTTATCAAGGCTACAGATTTGAAGGATGAACAAATATCGTAAGATTATTTTAATAAAGAATGAATAAAAACAAATTCATATTAATTTAGAAAAATGAGCGTAGAGATAAATTAAATTCGCCAACAAAACGGATATTCTATCAATATAAATGCCTCAAATTCTTAAGAGTATTTAATTTTGTAAAGAAAATCCGAAGAATTAGAACAAGACAATAGATAGCTTGCTTAAATTGTTTAGTAGAAATTTAAATATTTTTATTATTGCTTAAAATGTTTTTAATTTAATAATAAAGGTAAAAAGAAGAAGAAAGATATGAATTGTTGAGCAATATTGTTCTCTTAAATACCTAAATAGAAGCTTAGTTATCAGCAAAGTAAAATAAACATAAATAATTTTAATGAGATAACTTCATAAATTTTTATTTAGCAAAACTTAGACTGTTGTTTTGTAGTCCAACTACTCTGCAGAGACTGAAATATGGAAATAAAAATGTGGATAGCTTGAAGCAGAATTACAAAATATAAGACTTTCCTAGAACACATAAAATAATTACCAATTAGAATTGTTAAATATTTAGATTAGGTAAATTAAATATTGAGTAAAAAAAATAAAAAATTTTCTTTTAATAGGGATAAAAACAGTGAATTAGAACACTTAAGACAATAATTATCTTAAGTTTAAGTTAATAAAGAAGTTTAAACTAGACTTGAAATAGAAAATAAAAGTTTACAATCTTAGATATAATCTTTGAATTCTTAAATAGCTACCTTAAATATTCAAATTACTTAAGTCAGGGGTTCTACAGTTGAATAACAAAATTCATCTCTTAAGATAAATACTTTAGAATTAAAAATCAAAGACTATGAAACCTAGATCTAACTTTTACAAACTTAAATTAACTAACTAAGTGGAAGCAAATAAAGACTTGAAGAGATGGAGTCTCAGTTGATCAATATGAATGACGAAATTCAAAAAAAATAAAATGAGGTTAATTTATACTCATAAAGATGCCAAGAATTAGAGAATTAACTATCCTAATATAATAGATTAATTCAAGAATTATAACTTAAGTTAGAATAATAAGATTATGAAATAAAAAAATCATCTTCTAGAACAAACGATTAAGAATTAATTTAACTTAGAAAGAGTTTAGAAGAGTTGACAGTTAATAAATCCATGTTGGAAGCCCAAATTTAAGAATTAAATAATTAAATTTATAATATTTCCTAATAATTGAAGATTTAGAATCAAGATTCAAGTGATTTGAGAACTCGTTGTGATAATTTAACTAGATAATTGAGTGAATATGAATCTAAATATTAGAAGGCTAATGCATAACTTTAAGAAAGCGAATATAACAATAAGGTTATAATTGGGTAAAATAATGAATTTATTACCAAAATAAAATTATTTGAATAATAGATATCTTAGTACTAAGGTTAAATTAATTAGATTTATCTATATGAAACATAACTCTAATAATTATAATAATCCTACTTTAACATTCTAACTTAGTTTGTCCTTGTCTCCTCTGTTTTAGAATCTTAATCTGGTAATAAATAGCCTTCTTCTATTGATATTAATTATTACCAAAATAATGATATGGAAATTAAAATCCTTCGTTAAGATAATACCGATCTTGCTAACAAATGTGTTTTACTTTAGAACCAATTAAACTCAAAGACCTTAGAAAGTGAAAAACTTTTAACCTAGTTTACTGAAATTGAAATGAACAATAAAATTATTATTGGATAAAACAGTGACTTATAACGCCAACTTAGAGATAAAGACACTGAAATAATTACTTTAAAATCTAGTCAAACAAGGTATTATTATTAATTTTCTTTAATAAATAGGGTTATTATACATTAAAATATAAAATAGTTCAATCTAAATTATCACTCTTTAACAAGAAGCTAATGATTGGAAGTCTAAGTACGAAACATCTAGAAATGACATTTTAGTAGTTGCATAATAAGTAGAAAAATTAAAAAGTTTCTTAAGTGAAAAAGATCAAGAAGTGATTACTTGGAAGTATGTCAATTTTTTTAGGATGTTTTTTAAAAATAATTATTTGTTAATTAAGAAATAAGGCTAACTCATCCATGTATTTACAACAAGAAAATGAAAAGTTGAGAATTTAAGTTTAGTAAATTAGTTTCTTGGCTTTCATATATTTATCTAAATATTGTAAATAAAAATATAGAAACTTAGAAGAAGAGATTCTTAAGAGAACTGATAGAATTTCTGCTCCCGATAATAATCATTAACTTATACAACAATTAATGTAAATTAAGAAATTTTATGATTAGGTATTTTAAAAGTTTCTATTAAAGCCAAAAAGATTCTGAATTAGAGGAGCACAAAAAAAGACTTGCTGCATATGCCTTAAAGAATGCAGAATAGCAAGCAGAAATTGAATTTTTAAAGAATAAAAAATTATCTGGTGGTTAAGATGATTCATCAATCAGCTCTTAAGCGTAATATTTTTATTAATATTTTCATTTTTTAAAATGTTTTAAACATATAAAATAGTGATAAGGATTAACTCATTCACAAATACAGAATAGAAAATAAAAGACTTAATGACAACTTATAAGAATTGCAGCAATTAATTAAGTAAATTTGCCCATACTAAACATTACATTAATAGAAATTTTTAATCATATAATAGGATCTAATAAAATGAAATCAGATACCAAAAAGGAGTGTAAGATTAATTTATTTACTACTAATATCTTCAATCTAATTAATAATTTATTTAATATTACAGAAAAGGATGTGGCTATGGATGCAATTGATTATTTTCTGATTGATAAGAAAACTCACATTAAATTAATTTAAAATTCATGTTAAGTATATATGTATTTCTCAAACAAAAATATCTTTAATCTGAAAATATTTCTACTAATTATTTTCTTCTCTTTTTAATTATTCTCCATTAATTCCAATTTCAATCTAAATATCATTTGAAGTTGAAAACATTTTACATGTTACTAAAAATTTTAACTTACAAGAAACTTGTTTAAATTTTTCTCAAAAATATTTTTTACATTTATTTTTATATCAAACACTACTGCTATTTTGTTTATTTTATTTTAAATGAAAATATTCTTGAAAACATAAAAATGATCTTGCTTTGAACAATATTTAATAGTTTCCCAAAATAATAAATTTGTTTTTATTATTTGGGAGAACTCGTATTTTTCATAATTTACAAATTAATAATTAAAGTAAAACTTAAGAGAAAAGTATTTTAATATTGTTTATTACTTAAGTTACACCTATCTATGAAAGTTATTCAATAAAAAATATATGAAATTTTTTAACTAATTTAAAAAAAGTAGATTATTTAAGTATATAGTTAGTTGTGTATTACTTTATATAGTTTTTAAGAATTAAAAAAATCTCTTAAAAAGATAAAATGAAAAAATATTTGACAAGTGTCAAAAATTAATATTTAGATAATGTCTAAATAAAAGTATTTTTAATATTTACATCTATTTATTATCTATTTAAAATAATAGTAAATTTTTATTGGGTTCAATAAAATGAGTCTTACTTAATTAAATAGTCTTAGAAATAGATTAGATTTAATAGTAAATGTTTTAAAAAATAACAATAAATTTGAATAATAGCAAAAGGAAATAAATAAAAAGCGATATTAATAAAAACTCACTTTCTCTGACAATAAAAAAAAACAAATTAAATCAAGTAATAAGTGATAAAATTGTGTTAATAATAACTTATTTTCTCTGACAATAAATAAAAATAAATTTTTGCATTTTAAGTTCAGTACTAATTGATAATATTTAATCGAATTGATAGGATTTATTTAAGAGAATAAAAAGAAGAAGAAAATTTTTAAATATAAATAGGTTACATTACAATGAAAAGTAATTTACTAAATTTTTGGAGTAATATGTTAAGGATATCTATTCTTTAAATAAATTTATGTAAGTAATATTTTATTTTATAAAAAAGCTACACTAAGCTCTGCATTAGAATTTTATATGACTCTTTCAAAGCTAGATTTTCTCAGTTTGATTACAGCTAATTAAATTATCAGAGATAGTTTATTATATTTCTTATTTTATAATGAAATACGTTAGTAAGACAGAATTAAATGAAAGATATTTGTTTGATCAAAAATAAAGTATAAATAATTTTAGATCATACTGTTTAAATACTAGTAGTTTAATACAGATAGATATATTTCACTTTTAAATATCTTATTTATCTTTCAATAAATAATATGAATTAAAATCAAATAAAATATTAAAAGAATCTGAAATAGATGAAAAACCAATTTTTATTATTAACTATTTTAGTTGCTGCATTATCAATTAGTTGCATTCAAGCTCACAGATTTTTACAAATCAGCCTAAGTGATTATAAGAATCAAAATTTTAACTAAGTTCTACAAGATGCAAAGACTCTTTCAGGAGACAGCTAAATAGAAACCGAGTATAATGATTTACTCATTAAAACTTAAGACTAAATTGTAGATTATTTCTCTACAGACATTACTGAAGAAACTGATTATTGGAAAAAATATTATTTACTATCTAAATTAGTTTTATTTTCAGATAAGTAATGGGAGAGACCTACAAACTAAGCCATTATAACAGATAATTACTTAACAAAGTTAATTAATTAAAAAAATTTATTTCTGGAATCAATTTCATCATGTAGAAAAGATAAGGATATAGTTAATATATTAAATACAGAATACAATTATGATATGATAGAAAAGATTGAGTCAAATAGTTTTTATTAATACATACTTACTTAATTACCCAAAGGTATTATCCATCACATTCACTGGTCTGCTTCTGTTGATTACAAAGGTGTTTTTGAGTCTATCAAATCACTTTATGATTCTGGAGTCTATGATGAAACTCTTGTTGTAGTCTCAGTAGAACTTGAAACATAGTTTAATAATAAATTTACTGGGAAAAAATATACTAAGTTTCTCATAACTAAATAAAAGTATTTAAATTAAGATACAAACTTATAAACAAAATTTGAAGGATTTTTCAAGGAAAATAATAAATGCCTATAAAATACAAAAAGCACAGCAGATTTATAGGAGTTTAAAGATAAATATCTTCAAAGCTATTACTATTATAAGTTATGTGATGGCAAGGTATACTTACCTTCAAATTAATAAGACTTAGATAGTTTAAAAAATATTATGAAGACAACTATAGCAGCTTTTTAAAGAGATTAATAGGCAGCTGATGGTTATCCTAAAGAATATTCTGACTAGCTAACTAGTGAATCTTAAAATAATAATGTATTCGCAATATGGTATCGTTTTGAGTAAATATTTACAGCATTTGATTCAATACTTTCAGAAGCTACTATTAAGTATAATTATACAGATTACTTATTTAAGATCCTTTAGAAAGAAAAAACTTATGGCATTGAGTTCAGAAACAAAGATAAAGCTGAAGAGATCTAAATGTTTACAACAATGTCTACAAAATATAGTATACCTTTTAGTTATATTATTCCTGGAAGGAAAACAACTCAATAATAAAATAAAGTTAAATCCCTGACAACAATTACTAAATAAATAACTGGTATTGATTTCTTTGGATATGAAGATGATCCATTTAATGGGGCTAGAAATTTCTTTTCATCTACTTTAAATAAAGCTACAGAAGGAACATTTAAAGAATTGTTTACATTTTTGAAAAATAATAATCTCTATCTTCATGCAGGAGAAACGACTTTCTTTCCTAGTGGAAAAATAACAACCGAGTATGCAAGTTAACATTATATTAATGATAATATTATACATGCTGCTCTACTACCTGGAGTTAGAAGAATAGGACATGGGTATGCTGCAGCTAAAAATAATTTACTAATTTCAATTTTTAAGAAAAAAAAGATTATTTTTGAAGTTACTCCTATATCTAATCAAGTACTCAAGACACATAAAGTAAAGGATAGCCCATTTTTAACATTGCTTAGAAGTGGGATTCCTGTAACAATTTCACCTGATGATCCTGGTTTGTTTGGATATACTGGTGTAACATAAGATTGGTATTAAATTATTATGCAGACAAACATTTAGATAGATGAAATATATCTCCTTTTGAAAAACTCTATTGACCATTCATCTATTACTGATATTAAAAATAATAAAAGTAATTATATTGACAAATTATAAAAAGATTTATCATAGTTTATTTAAAACACTCCCTCAGTTTGCCCAAAAGAATTTATCATCTTATCAGGTGGAATAATAAATTTTATTTTAATATCAATCCTCTATTATTTCATATTTTGATGAAATAAATTATTATTCACTCCATTTATTCAGCCAAACACTTTTTTATAATTAAATAAATTTAATATGTTTTTTTTCCATACTTTAATATCTTATTCTTGTTTTATGTTTTTGGAGATAAATCTTAGTTAATATTCATAAAAAATATATTAATTTTTAAAATAGCAATGTAGAGCATATTCAATTCTCAATAAGCTTGTTTAACAGCATAGTAGATAAAATAAATTCTATGTTCTTTCATCTATTTTTATATTAATCTATAAATATTTAAAAATGAATAAGCTCTATATCTCGAAAATAATTATGTTCCAAATAAAAATTTTTATACGAATGTAATTTTAAAATTATCTCTCCATGCAAAAAATGATGGTAAGATGGCATTTATTCATAGATTTTTTACATTGAAAACTTAATTTCTAATAAAATGAAGAGATAGTTAGCAAAATTAAAATTTGTAGTCATCACAAATCTTTTTCTTTGAGTGCGATAAATTAATAATTCAGAGAGGATTAATAAATTTTATTTCAATCTTTGTAATCAGACAGATATTTTAGATAGATAAATATCAGTAACTCTTTGAAAAAATATTGGATTCCTGTTAAAAAATAAGCCAATTTCAAAGAGAAGCAAATAAAAGTCTACTTTTTAGGAAAAGAAATTTAAGAAAAATAAAGTAAATGTAGTCGGCGCTATAGAAAAAGGGAATCTTAGCAAATTTAAAATTTTGTCTGGTTTTCCATAAATTCGAGTGTTTGCTTTTTTGCTTGGATTATTTTTTCATATAAGGGATTATCAATTATTAAACGAACATAAATAAGAGGAAAAAATATCTTATTCAGTAGTTTTTGATTCAATAGTTTTCATAATTTTATTAAGAAAAAAGCTTGAAAATGAATGTTTGATAAGTATCATTTAAAAGAGGAAAAATAATGATGACTGACCTAATATTTTTGTTATTTGTAAGAAAATGGCTTAGGCATTAACATTTTTGCATAGAAATATACGGGTGCGTATGTGTTTGTGCTCAATTATTTTATTAAGCAATTATTTAATTAGATTCTTTTTATTTAATGGAAGAGAGGAGAAAAGGATTAGAAGAACAAACATTAAAATAAAATAAAAAATAAATAAGAAAAAAAAATCTTTACTGAAAAAAAAGTAAAAAAAAAAAGCTTGTATTTAGTTTCAGAGAGGAATAAAAATTTAAAGATGCAACAAACACCTTAAATAGTCTCTAGCTCATAAGTCTTCAACAAGAATGACTTCTACCAAAAAGGATTTTTAACTCAATCTTAAATTTCTCAAACTCCCCATGGTATTCATTAGGTTACCACCACTGAATATCCTAAGGATTCCACTATTGTTAAGTTAATTTCATCCAATGCTCCTGGTGCAGTTACTCAAGTTAGCCCTAGCTTCCAAGTTCAAAGCAGAATCCGTACTACCAACAGACACTCAACTCCTCCTGGCCATTCAAGAACCATCATTCGTCATAGTGAATCTCCTCTTAGATATGTCACTGAATCCATTTCTCCTGGCCGTACCACCACTTACCAAGATAGATAGATTCCAGTTGCTGCTGTTGTCAAGGAATAGATCCCTCTCTACATTATTGAACAATAAAGATAGCCTGTTCAAATTCAAGAAAGAGTCGTTGAAGTTGAAAAACCTATCTACATTGAAAAGATTGTCGAAGTAGCTACCGACTAAACCCTCGAAGTCCAATAATTAAGACAAAAAATATTACAGTAAATAAAATTCTTAATTTATTCTAGTTTTATTTTATTTTCTATTGCTATAATATAATATCTATTAACAAATGAGAGGTCTCTAGTTGATTGATTAATTAATTCTTTAGTTCATCAATCAATCATTGATTAAATTTTTATTTAAGCAATAAAAACATTGGCAAAAATTTATTGAACAATTTCTTTTCATTTCTTCAAAAAAATTTTGAAACTGCAATCAAATATTAGCAATCCTTCCATTCATTCACAATATACTATGCTCTCATATACTTATATCATAAGTATAAGCAAATCCTTTATCAGAGATGATTTAACTATCCATCAATTAAATTTTTTCTAAAATACTTATTCATTTTTTATTTTGTAATAAATAGATTAGAATAAACCAACAATTAAATCTCTTAAGAACTTGAATTGCTCAGAAACTAAACTCCTCAATAGGGTCAAGTCATCCAAGTTGAAAACACTGAAAGAATCAATTTGCTAGAAAGAGAAATTGAACGTTTAAATGAAGAAAACGATAAGAAAAAGAAAGCTTCCAGACAAAATGAAAGTGAATTATTAAGAAACAATAATGATAACGAAGAAAAGATTAGATAACTTATTTCCCAAATTGAATAATTACACAATCTCTTGAACGAAAAGTAAGAATAAATCAATAACCTCAACATTAGAATTACCCAAGTTCAAAACACTGAAGTTCGTCAAAGTGATGCTCGCTTAAACGATTACATGTCTAAGATTAATACTCTCACTCTAGAAATCGAAAGACTCACCAAGCAAATGAAGTAAATTTTTTTTAGTCAATCAGTCAGTTAGCTAGCTAGTTTATCTTGTCAAGGTTATTAAATATTTTCTTGTATTCTTCTTATTTTTAGAATTAACGTAGTTAATTAAAGTAGAAAATGCCACTTTAGAAAATATAAATTTGTTAAACTCTAATAAGACAGAGCCATTTAATTTAATAAAGAAAATATTAATTAAATAAATAACTTATTAGACGACTGGGTTCTGACTAAATATATATAACACACTTATAAATTAATTTTTTACTTATTATCATAATAGATTAAGCCGTGAGTAATACGATGAAGACATCTAGGCCAAGAACACTTAGATTTTAAGCCTTAATAGCAAAATTTAAGATTACGAATAAAGATTTGTTTTCTTGAATGCTGAATTAGAAAGACTTAGATCTAATTAAAGCGATAATGTCAGAATTAACCAATTAGAAGTAAGAGTTAGAGAATTAGAAACTATTATCACTTAAAAGGATGCTTAACTCAATGAATGGAGAATCAGATTCACTGAGATAGAAAAGGCCTTAGCCATTTACAAGTAATATGAAGCCAAGCTTTACGAATGTGAAACTGTTAATTCCTAACTCAGAAAGAAGATTGAAGATCTTATGATTCAAATTGAAACATTAAATAGCTTAATCAATCAAAAGGAAAGCGAACTCTAAAGTTTAAGACTTTAAGTTAGCAACTTAACTGTTAACATTAGACAATCTGGTTATAACTAATAAGAAGAAATCAACAAATTAAATATCATCGTCTAAGACCGTAACCGTGAAATCCAATTCTTAAACCAAAAGGTTGCTGCTTATGAAGATAGAATTCGTGAATAAGAAACTCTCATTCTCCAATTATAAAATACTATCTAAAATCTCCAAGCTGAATTAGGAAATTTGGAATCTGTAAAGAAATCTGCTAAAAGCAGCAATTTACAAAATGAAGACAAAATTAACTATTTGACCCAAGAAAATGCTCGTTTATTGGAATTAATTCGTACTAGAGAAGAAGAGCTCTCTAAGATTAGAATCCAAATCACATAATTCTCTCAATATGAAATCAAGCTCCAAGAATGTGAAGTCAACAATGCTCAACTTAGAAAGAGAATTGAAGACCTTTACCAAGAAGGAGTTAAGAAATCTCAAAGAATCTCTGAGCTTGAACAATCTCTCCGTGAAAGTGGTAGCTACCAAGAAAGACTTGTTACTGCTAACTCTGCCATTGAAGTTCTTCAACGTAAAAATGCTCAACTTGAAAGTGAATTGAGCTAATATCGTATCAGAATCAGTGAGTTTGAAAATTCTAACAGAACCATTTCTGAACTCTAAATTCGTATTCAATAATTAGTTGAAACTAATGAAAATCTTAACAGAGTCATTGCTACAAAGGAATCTGAACTCCAAAAATTAAGACTTGAAGTCAATCAATTAAATATCCGTGTCACTTAAGTTGGTGTCAGCAGCGAAGAACTCACTTTAAGAATCCGTGAAATTGAATCATACAAGTAGAGAATCAGAGAACTTGAACAACAACTCATCAATGTTCGTTCTTATGAAAGCAGATACGCTGAATTAGAACAAATTAACATCCAACTTCGTTAACAAATAGAATCACTACAAAGAACTCTTGCTGAACTTTAAGGTCAAGTTAATGAAGAAAAAATCAAGAAATCTAGACAACAAGTCAATCTTGAAGATGTTATTCGTGATAGAGCTACTCTTGAAGAAAAATTGGTTCACTTAACCACTCAAAATGACTTCTAAAACAGAAAGGTTTAAAGCTTGGAATCTGAAATCAATGCTCTCCGTCAACGTAATGCTCAATTAGAATCTGCTAATATAACTATCACTCAATACGAATCCAAGATCGGCTAACTCACTCAAACTATTGAAAATCTCAACAGAATTATTGTTGAAAAGGATCAATAACTCAGCTAATATCGTCAAGAAATTGGTTCACTCCAAATCAATGTTCGTCAATCTGGTGTTAACTAAGAAGAAGTTCTCCGTCTCCGTCGTGAAATTGATGATTTAAGAAGACTTCTCCAAGAAAAGGAAACCTTTATTCTCCAACTCCGTCCTTACTAAGAAAAGCTTGTTGAATGTGAAAAGAACAATGCTGAATTACGTATCCGTATTGAATAGTTAGTCAACTACAACAATGATGAAAGTGTCAAGAGATCCCGTGTTAATGCTTCTGCTGAACAAGTTTATCGTGAAAAGGCTCTTCTTGAAAGCTAAATCTCTCAATTGAAGATCACCATTGAAAGCACTAACAAGAACTAAATCTTACTTGAATAGGAATTACAAAAATTACGTTTAAGAAACTCTGAATTAGAAAATGCTACTAGATCTTCTAACACTTACGAAATTAAGATCACTGCCTTCACTGAAGAACTCAGCAAACTTAGAGCTCTCTTAGCTTAAAGGGATAACGAAATTAACTAACTTAGACTTGAAAACTAAAACTTAGTTGTTGGTACTCGTTAATCTTAAGTTTTCTAATAAGAAGTCAACCGTTTACAAGAATCCCTCAGTAAGGCTGCTAGAGAAAACGAAGAATTGAAATCTCGTATTCGTGAAATGGAAATCCTCATCATTCAACTCCAATAGAGAGAATCAAGAATTAAGATTCTTGAAGAAGAAAATATTAAACTCACTAGAAGAATCGAAGAATTACTTGCCCAACAAAGTGAAGAAAAGGTTAAGAAATCTGCCAAGGACAATAGATCTGAATAAGAATTAATTGAACTCAGAGCCAGATTTAATGAAGCTTAAAACAACAATCAAAAGCTTGTTTTCGAAAACACTCGTTTGAATGAATAAATCTAACTCATTGCTAAGGACAATGAAAAGCTTCGTTAGACCATTGTTCAACTTGAATAAAATCTTTCTTCATTCAAGTCTTTCGAAATTAAGGTCCAACAATACGAAAGAACTATCTCTGAATTAAACTTGAGAATTGAATAGCTCATTGGTCAACTCACTGAAGTTAATGATGACAGACTTAAGAAGCAAAGAATCATTGCTGAATATGAAACTAAATTGAGATAATACGATTTATTATAAGAAAGAAATAACTCTCTTGTTCAATAGATCGATCAACTCAATATTAAACTCAGACAGTATTTAATTTTTTTATATCGTAAATCTTTAAAATATTAAATTAATGTTCTAATAATAATAGATATGAAAGCTAACTTGCCCAATACTCCCAATTAAACAACCTTGCTCAATAGAACGAACAACTTGTTTCAAGAGTTAAAATGTAATTTTTTTATTGATTGATTATTTTAAAATTTTAAACTAATTTTTTATTATAAAATATAGATTAGAACAAGAAAACACCACTTTCTTGCTTAAAATCAAGGAAATTAGCAGCTTATTCTTAGAATGGAGCTCTACCTACTCAAAGATCCAAGGTTACAACCAATTAGTAGAACGCCTTAATCAATCTATTTCCCAAATCTAAGTCTAATCTTCCTCCACCATCGTCAGATACTCCACTCAAGTTAACAGAAATTGAGAGATGATCGATTCAGAGAAAACATTAATTCTGGTTTGATATTAAATGATATCTAAAAAACAATTATATTATATAAATTTATTAAAACAATTATTATTTATCTTTACTTTTCTGTAAGAAAAGAAAATAAATATATCACAAAATATTACTACAGTTTTCATAAATAAGAGTTATTTTTATTGTTCTTACATTTACATTTTAAATATGTTTTTCCCTTTGAGATTTTTCGTTTTTAATTCAACTTTTTTTTAATTAGATTCAAAACAAATTTTTTTTCAACTTTAAAAAAATTAAACTTCTTATTTTTGAAATGATAAAGTGAAATTTGTGAGAAAGTTTAATTTAATAAATTTAAAATTTTATTTAATATTTTTCCATATTTAAATTTAAATATCTAAATTAAAAATATATTTCAGATCAAATAATCAACTCCATAAATAAATTAAATTAGATATGTAAGTAATTGATTGAGGTTATTAAAAACTCATTTTATATAGAAAAAAGATACAAAGAATGTTTAGAAATAAATGAAAATAAAATTTTGTCTTTTAAAAAATCAAAAAAGTATCTAGTCTTTAATGGATGATTTAAGTATAAAAAAGTAGAATTTCTCCCGCTATTTTAAAAGTATTGAAGTACATACTAATTCGAGAATAAAAATATATATATAAACTCTATTTTTATATATTATATATATGTAATATATAGGCTTATTCTATAATTATATTTTCTTTGAACTATCATCATTTATTTGAAATTATAAATAGTTTCTCAATTCTTCTAATTATCTTTGCTAATCAATCACCTTTATCCATTCCTGATGTTCCAGTATTTGCTCTTTCTCCTTTCTTCCAAACTGAAATAGCCAATTTTCACAAAATATGACTTAATTTTAAGCTCCTTATTCCATTAGAATCATCTTTGAAATATTTCTAAAGAGAGAAGAGTTAACAATTGAGTAAATATTACTAAAAGAAAACAAAGAATTCTTTTAAAAGTAAATACTTTTTGATAGAGGTCTAAGGAAAGAAAGAAAAAGGACTAATTTTCAATACCTAGATAATAATTGAAGATTGAAAGTAATTGTTTGTTAATTGTTTGGTTGGTTGGTTAAGCTTTTTTTCAAGGTTTCTAATCCTTATGATTAGTTTATGAACAACCTTATGCTAGATTATTACTATTAATGATTTATGCTAGCATCTCTAAATCGAAGGTTACATTTCGCTATTAATTAATCTTCTGCTAACTAACTAAACAACTAATCTTAAAAATGTGAGAAATTACTAACAAAAATGACAGCCTATGATGAAAGCTCAATTAATCTACTCACTTTTCTTTGAAAAATTTACATATACCTCCTTTTGTTGCTATTTTTAGATTTCCTCTGCTTCGAAAAATCAAAATGTAATGAACACTTCTACATTATATAAAAGGCTAGAGGAGAAGATGAAAAATAAAAAAAACTTGAAATATTTTAGAATTTATCTCAAAAATAACAAAGTAGATTTTATCCTTTTCTAGGCTTGGTGATATATTGTTGATGAGTTAGGTAGTTAGTAGAGATTTTGAGAAAAGCTAATGTAAAATTGATAGGAGAATGATGTGTTTGCTCAACTATGGTGGGCTTTTGTATTGAGAAGTGAATTTTACTATAAATATTAGTTGCCCAGAAAATAGCTCAAATAACTATAATTATAGATTGAAAAGAAAGTGCTTAATTAAATATTATTATTGTTTGTTTTTATGCTTTTTATTTTCGAATTTTCTGAATTTTGATATCCACTTTGCCTAATTTTTTTATGTGTTTTCATTTATTTTTTGGGAGTTGGTAGATATTAATCTAGCGAGCTAGATTTTTTATTAGGGGAATAGAATTTTGTTCCTCCTCAGTTGGTCTTGAACTAGGTTTATTGTTATTAACTGGCAAGCTATTGTTGCATGTAGAAAGAAGGATCAAGTACGTTGCTGTACTGCATGCCCATTTATTAGTAAGGAGGCATGTAAGCTTAACTAAGCTATTACTATTAGCTGTAGAACATCTAAGCATTAGTGTAAATGGTGTTGTACAAACCCTTTTCTTCTTCAGTTCTTTTAGGGTCCTTCATAATGTCTGAAATGATGTTGAAGGCTCCCTTTTAGTCACAGTTACGAGCAATCTATTAAGCGTATTGTAACTTTTAAATGATCTAAGGATCGTTGGGGAAAACATGCTCTAAGTTTTGTAAAATTGAAATTAAGAGAATGGAATCAGTAAATTTATTGTGTTGAGGAATCATTTGCATAGGGTTAACTAATTGGCTATACTGTAAATCTTGATCGCCGTGAGCAAAGCAGCAAGCATGCTAGTTCTTGCAAAAACCCTTTTCGAAGTAGCGGCACTTGACAGTTTTAAAATTGTTGCAGACAACTTTAGGTTGTTGAGGAATATTGTTGGGAAGAGGATCATTGACATTTCTCATTTCGTCTGAACCATGAGCGAAGTGACAAGTATTTCCTAATTGGCAGTTTCCGTTTCTAAAATGTCTACAAATACTGGTCTTATACTTACCGCTGTTGGAAGGGTTAATATGCATTATTTGAGTGCGAGCAGCTTGGCTATTGTTAGTGCTGCTTTGGCTAGAGTTGGGGTTGGATTGGTTGGAAATATAAACCTACTATCCAAGATCATAATTAGCTTAAAAAGATTGGGGTTATTGAGAATAAATATTCTAGTGAGCCATTGCGTGTCTTTCTTTATTATATGTATCTATAAGTAATTCTATATATATTATATTAAAATGATATGCTTTTATATACTAAAGTTCTAATTTTATAAACTTTACTCTACTATAATTTATATATAAGTGATGTTATATATATATAAAGATAAAAAACTAGTGATTTTTTTTTTTTTGACAGTTTGTCTTTCTTTTTGATTTTTTCTCCTTTTAAATTATCAATGTTTCTTTCCCTATTTATATAGATAATACTTTAATTTTTTATTTTTGTTTTCCATGTATTTTACTATCTCACTCTCATTCAAAATTTTACTCTAAATTTTAAACAATCACTCATGCATACATATCCTATTCATAGATACAAATTTACTTATTAAGAAAATCAAGATAACAAACAAGCAAACAAACAAAAACTCTTATTCAAACCATTCTATCAATCTTAGATTCATTTCATTTTTCATATTTATTTCTTTAAACTAAGGTTTATTGTATCTCCAAGTCATCTAAACTATTTTCAATCTTTTTTCTTTACTTTTTCTATTTAATATCTTTATTTTTCAAATATTTTTTTAAAAAGATTCTAAAACATATAAACTATAAAACAAAAACAAGCAAACTACCAACAATACATACATTTCTCTCTGTATTAGTATTCTCTCTCTATTTCAAATAATATTTTCCAAATAAAAATGCAATAAAATTTTATTGAAAAAGCGTCTACTTTATCTAAAATAAAAATGTTTCTAAGAGGAGCATAGAATTTAAAAATATTTCTATGAATTTGCCTTAACAAAAACATAAAAAAGGGGTTTGCTTTTTTAAAATCTTGTCTTAATCTAATCTCATAAATTTCAAAAATTCTCAATTAAATATCTAAAAATAGTTTAAATAATAAAAAACTTTTATTACGAGAAAAAATTGATTAAAAGTTAAATTTTTATAAAATTAAACTCAAAAAATAATTTTGAAATTAGAATAAACAAATATTTGATAAAATCAAATTCATTAAATCTAATAAATTTTTCTAAAATTAGCTCATTTTTTTTCTTTCCTTGACAAATTAAATTTTTTGTTCATAATTTAATTTGAAATTAAAAAAAATATTTGTTTTATAAAAAAATTAACTAATCTATTAAGCTTGACTGGTTTTCATAGATTTTCTATTCAAATTTAATTATGTGTTCCTTTAAATTAAATGAATTGAAGAATTTCTAAATATTAATCACAAAAAAATATTTTAAACCAAAAAATGAAAATATTTATTAATAATAAACCACAAATTAAATTTGTCTAGAATTGGAAGTTAGCTGACATTTCTTTTTTTAATTTATTTTTTATAAATAATTTTAGCTTAATTTATTCCTTAATAAGTATTTTAAATTAGAAAAAGTAAACATTTTATTGATTTCTTTTAAAATAATCTATAAAATTTGTCTAAAATTACCAAGTTTCTTACATAATACATGGTTATTATATTCTCATTTTTAGTTTTAATTTATACATTTAATGAAGTATTTATATGTTCTATCTCTACTGAACATTTAAGTAATCAAAAAAGCAAGGCTAACATAACAAGGTGAAGATAAAAGAAATAATTTGCAAAAAAGTATTTTAAATTACTAAAAATAAACATTTTGTCAAAATTCATATACTAATTTACTATCTATGCATAAAATTGAGTGAATTTTCCTAAAATACTTTTCAAATTTAAATTTTAGAAGTCAAATTTGATATTTTTTTAAAAATTAAATATAATCAGATAAATGTGGTTTAAATTTATAATTTTATTAACTTTCAAGAAAAAAACACCATCAGATTTATTTAAATTAAAATAAAAAAGGCCTAAATATTTGATTTTTTGCGGATACAAATATAATGATGAGATTTTTTTTTAGACTTTTTGTTGATTTGAAATGTTTTGTAATATTTAAATTGAGAGATATGGTTATTTATTTCTGAATACGATTTATGAAAAATAAGTATTTTAATAATCATTTATTAATTTATATTTTAAGTACAATTTTGTGTTTGTTGAAGTGAAGATATTAGATTTTGTGATACTTGAAATTAGTTTAACCAGTTTAAATAAGATTAAAAATAGTATAGTCCATACATAAACAAAAAGAAGTGAATTATATTATTTTATATTTTTTATTTATGAGAGAGAGCTTTTGAAGGTTTTATATAATCAACCGAAAAGATCACCCATGTCCAAATCTTCTTCGGGTTCAGCAGGCTTTTCTTCAACTAAAATTTATTAAAGATATTAATTAAAATCAATTTTTTAATTTAAACATTTTATGTTAATAATATTTAGAAAAATATCTTACCAACGGGCTTAGCAGCAACCTTGGTGTCGGCCTTAGCAGCAGGAGCAGAAGCAGCGGGGGCTTAGCCAGCATTTTCGATTTCCTTGAACTTGTAGCCAGTTTCCAAACCAATAGCAGCAAGATCCTTGAAAGCATTTTGGATTAAGTGAGGAATAGCGGGAGCAGTGACGTAACCGGTGGCAAGGGAGACGGCAGCAACTCTTAAAGTATTTGTTGCGAAGGCATCCAAAATAACGGAAGGACTGATGGACAAGACTTCTTCAGTTAAGATTTCACCATTGTCGTAGTCAGAGAAGCACTTCATACCATAAGAGAAGGGTTGGATGTTCATCTTTTCCAAAAGGGAGACTTCGGAGTTACCGATCTTCTTACCCTTAGTACAAACTTAAACTTCCTTGGTAATTTCAATTTGACCCTTTTGAATCTTGGTGGAGATAGACAAGGCGTGGAAGAAGTTAATTTATGAGGGATCCATACCAGTGGGGCCAGGAGGAATGATAACATCCTTTTGGGCAACGGTACCAACTCTAGCGGGAGCGGGGACAACGAAAGATTCAATCTTGGGCTTCAAAGCGAAGATAGGATCGTTGTGGAAAACGTAAGCGATCTTGTTCTTTAAGTGAGGAATCAAAGAAGCAAGTTGGGGCTTGGGAGCACCAAATTGTCTGTACCAGTCGTACTTTTCACCAGCGGGTAAGTCAGCAGACTTGAGTTCAACAGCCTTTCTGACGACGGTCTTTATAATTAATAAGTAAAATTAGTTATAAAATTCAAAAAATGCTAAATATTTTTCAATTAAAGCATGGTTGGGAGGACCATATTTTATAGATTTATTTATTCAAATATGCTATTTATTAATCTTAAGTGTTCATCAACTTCAAGATTTATCATATCATTTAATTAGCTGTTAGTCTAAAAATATTTTTAATTTTTTTATGTGATCTATCGAGTTTTTAAAATCACTAAACTATTTAATTTATTAATGGTTGATAATAGGTTATTATTATTTTCATTTTTTTGAAGCATATAACACCTTCGTTAGTTTAGTATTGAAAAATCTTCATGTAAGAATAAATAAGGCCTTTATTTTGTTTGTTTGCCAAATTATTTTCTACATACAAAAAATAGGATAGAAGTGAGTTTGTTTGATATTATTTTTTGAGATTCTGATTTTCTAAAATGAAATTTGAATTAGAAGGACAAACAGAGGCCTTAATAATAATCTATAAACAAAGATAGGCTAATTCTACCTACTATTTAGTTAATACGCTCTGTTAAATTAGCTTTGGAGCTCACTTAATGCTTTGTTAATACTTTAATTAATACTTTCAAATTGATGGATAAATCAATTAAACTCTGCTTATGATGTTACTATCTACCATCTTATTTCCAAACTTGCTACCAACCTACCTATCTACCTACCATTCATTTTATGATATCTAAATTGACTAATGAGATCGTTATGATCTTAAATTTCTTGCTTTAATTAGATAATTCACACTTTCTTTCTTTTTTAATTTTTAACCTTCTTTATTACACAAGATATTTTTCTTAATTTTGACTAATAATATCTCTGAAAATAACAAATAATTTAATCTTCGCTATTAACTAAAACTACTTGAAATCTATATTTTTTGCTTAATAAGCAAACTAACCAAATGAGTAGGTTAGCGAGAATTCTGCATTTACACTCAGTGAATCTAGTAGATATTTTATTGCTTTTAAAAAGTTAATAGAAGGTTTTTGCTGTTGCTATTTTATTGAAAGAGAAGGGCTATGTGAAATGATTTGTTAACTAATTAATCAATCAATGATCTGGGCTGATTGATAGTTAGATAGATAGGAGTGTAGGTAGGTTGGAGTTTGTTGCAGAGTGAGTGGTTATTAAATAGATAAATTTGATTATCATATCTTATTTGAAAGTCTGCATATTTGAAGATATTTAGTTTTATAATTAAACCTGGGCTAATTAAGTGTTGATGATTGTAGAGTTGAAGATGAACATGATTAATGATACAAAAATATAAGTACAAAAAAAAATAAATTCTTACGTTCTTTCCGATAACCATGATGTTGTTAGCACCGAGGGATCTTCTGATTTATTGGAGTTGTAAAGAACCAACGTTATCCAAGGTACAGAGAGCGATGGAATCGAACTTGGAAAGTAATTCGTAGAATCTTCTGATGAAAGCGTCCTTCTTAGCTTTCTTGTCAACTTTAGCAGGAGGCATTTTTACTTTTTCTTTTCTTACTTCTTATTATTTTTATTAAGGTCAAATTTCTTTATCCTTTCTTTGTTTCTTAATTTTTGATTTATTTTAGATACAATCTATCCTTTTAAATTACCCTCACTTCTCTCTATATTTTTAAACAATCCCCTCAAAACTATCCTTTTTTAATTAATTTTTACTCTCTCTTGATTGAATATATAGATTCTAACATTAATCACTTAGTTTTTAACACTTTTCTCCCCTCTCCTTTGATTATTTATTTGTTTATTATCCTAATCACTTCATTACCCACAGAAATAATCATGCATAAGAATTTTAATTAATTATTAAATTTTATAATAATTCTCGCCTTCTCTCATAATAGAATATATTAGAATTTAAACAATAAATATGAAGTTTTTAAAATTAAAATAATCAAAATTTATTGTTGAATTTCATAGACGTATCAGTTATTAAAAATTATTTCTTGTCGACACTTTTTATTGATCTAGATAGCTTTTTTACTTGTTAGGAGCCTTTCTGTTGTATTTATTTGCTTGCTTTTCTAAGCTTTTATTTTTTCCTTCTTCTTATGCTTTTACATATTAAATTTATACTCTCGTCTTTCATCAAATTTAATTTATCAAACCCTCAAAATAATTTGATTGTATTTTAAATCACATCAAATAAAATAAATTTAATTTTCTAATTTTTTTCATTCTTCATTTTTACTATTCTTTACTTATAATATTTTATATTTTATCCAATTATTATGCTTCTTTAAAAAATAAAATTTAATTTGATTTATTGGGGATAATAGCAGCCTTAAATTAGAAGAGATTTTTTTATTCACCTCAATGAAATTTTACTAAAAAATAAAAAATTATTTCAATCCAAAAAATGATAATCAATTTTCTTTTTTGAATAAACTTTTTTAATTGTTGGTAAAAAAATATCTTAGTAAACAACATTTTGTTTTTCAATTTCCGTTTTAAAGGTATTTCAATTAATTTAGTCCATTCAAAAACTTATCAATATTTTTTTATAAAATCCTTTAATAAAGAAATAAATAAAATTTTCAACAAAAATAACTTTTAGGAAAAATCATTAATAAAGTTTAAATTTTTTGTTTAAAAAATTATTTAATTTTTAATAACTAATAATGGATGAATAAAAAACTAAATATTCTTAAAATTTAAATTTCAAAACTATTTTTACTTTCATTATTAGTATAACTAACAAAATTAATTCAAATAACACTAGATTCAATTTTTAATAGAACTTTTTTTCTCTCTTAATAGTATTTAATTTTGTTGACAAAAATTATGATTTGAAAATACATTTTAAAAATAATGAAAAAATAAATATTTACTACACAGAAATAAAACAATATTTGATTCCAAAGTAAAATATAAAATTCTCATGTATTTAAAAACGAACACTTTTTTGCAATTATAAGAATTTTTTTTAATTTTATAAACAAGAAGATTTTTAAATTTTAAAAGGTTTAGTTAGTGATTTTTATATTTTATTAAATACTTAGTTACAGGTAGTAAAAAAATTAAGAAATAATTCTTAAATTATAAAATATTAGAAATATGTGATTCCTGGAACATTTTTTACATTTTGAATATCATGATATTGTTAAACGAATAGGTAATAATTACTTGGAATTAATTAAGTTTTGCTATAAATGCGTATTGATAAATATTCAATTAAAATCATATATAAAGTTAAATAATTATTTGTTTACTTTATCATAAAATAAAGAATTTTTTTGTACAATTTGTTATAAATTCAACTTTTTTTACAAAAAATAATTTTATTTTGACACCTAAATTTGAAGTATAAAAGATAATTATGAAAAAAATAAAAATGATATTAATAAAATAGAAGTTTTGAAGAGGTAGATTATTAATAAATTTTTTAATATTTAATTAGATTTCTATTTACCAAATTTTAAGTTCTTACTAAATATTAGCATTAAACATTTTTGGCAAATCTGGTTTTGATAATGATATTTTGAGTTGAAAATGAACTCATGGGCTTTTAATTTTATTATTTAATAATGGAAACATCAAGCTCTTAGCATTCAAAATATCCATTTTACATCACTTTATTGAAACTATGGGAGGAGTGGAGTTATTATAAACTTTATGGGAAATCAATTTTTTTCTGATAAGAAGTTATAAGTATAAATATTGAATTAATTTATTAAGATAATAAATAAGATATCCAATTAGTAGAATGATAGATAATAAAACACATTTTCTCAATCTATTTACTATTTGAAAAATTGTGGATTTATAAGGCTATTCCAAATCAGAAATATATAATTTTTAAAGTTAACAATTTAATAAAAAAAATTAAAATTGATAGTAAAATCAATAGTTAAAAATGGGATCCAATTTTTATGATGAAATTAGAAAAAAATCCAATGAAAGTGACATTATTAAGATTATTAAGTCAATGGGAAGTTATGCCTTTGACTCGTATTATCTTAAAAAAGTATTGGATCATAAGTGTAGCTAAAGTATTATGAGGGCTCTTGTTGAGAATAGATGCGTTAACAGGCTTTCTTTCCAGGATTTTCTTGGGGTACTAAATGTTATATCTGACTATGAAGCTGATTCATTCATGAGCATATTTTCAAATTATATTCCTTTAGAAAGAAGCTCAGGCTCTTATTATTTTAAAGATTCTGCTTCTACTATACATGGAAATTGTAACATAACTGATACCTGCAGGAGACTTCCAAGAAGTATTAAATTTAGTGGAACTTAAGTTGCTGAGCTTGCCAGATATAGTAGTAATACGATTCAATTTATTAAAAGTGCTGTTGATAATGATCATATATCCTCTATATCTATAAATAATTTGAGTAATGTGTTGAAAGAAATGTCTGATGAATCTAAGAAACTAGAATGTATATAACTCTTATAAAGTTGCATTAAAAGTGAGAGTTCGGCTTCTTAGATACTAGAATAATTCAAAAGTGATGATACTAAATAAAAAGCAGCAAAACTTTTGGGAATTAATTACTAAGCGCCTAATAAAAATACTAATTCAAGCTCATCGAATTAAGACAATAATAAACCAATATAAATTCAACATAATTTCTAATAGCAGTAGTCAAATAAACCTGTGAAAGTTGAGGTTAAATAATAAGTTGATGATTATTCTGAAGATGAAAAATATGATAATGATGATGATGATTACTATGAAGAAAGCGAAGAAGAACGTTAAAGAAGAGAAGAAGAAAAATAGAAATAATAAGAAAAAATCAAAGAAACCTATTTATCTGATCAATAATTATTAGCTGAGTTAAAGAAATAATTAACTGTAAAATAGTAAGAATTTAAATAGCTTATGGATAAAGCAACCAAAAAGGCTCTTTAAATAGTCTTGCCAGATGATCAATACAAAGAGATAAACAGAAAAGCTATGAAATAGATTTCAAAGGTTTAAAATGGTGAAATAGTTTTACTTAGGTATGAGTTACTTATGGCAATGTTTGAAAAAATTCCAAGTTTAGATGATAAAAAAATTGTTTTTACTTCTAATATGGTTTAGATGATGGAGAGATAGCTTTCAATTTAACCAAAAGAAGGAAAAGAAATGGAAATCTATAGAACTATCTATATAAGCCAAAAACCTGATTATTAAAAGTTAATTACTGATGCTAAAGACTGTGAAAATAGATTGAAAGCTTTAGAGCTAAAAAATTGGGAGCAAGAATATATTAGAAAAAATTAACAAAGATAAAATATTATGGATTTCATTTCCGACTTAGCAAAATAATATTGAACATTTTATTAAAAACTCAGTTCCACATAAACAAAATTATATTAAATTTATGTAATAAAACTAAATAAAATTAATCAAATCAAGCAAAGAATAGAAGGGGACTGATATTAATGAATAAAATACAACATAATTATCACATTTAATTACTTTCATAAACCAAATCAATTTTGAAATAATTTAGAGGATTTATAAAGATGAATGCACTTTATTACAATTAACAAAGTTGTTTTGTATTCTATATTGAAATATAGATAGAAACGATTCAATGCATCAGGATAATAAAATTCAATTTTGTATTCTATTCATTTATTCAAACAAATATGTTCATATTGATGAATTAAAAATCTTACTTTTAATTTTATTTTAGGTTCTTTGGTTTAATTAAAATAATTTTTTTCTAGATATTAATTAATGATTCTGCAAAAATTCATTTTTATTAGATTTTTGTTTCGAAATTTTTAGTTTTTTAATAAATTTTATTTAGCTTAGTTTAAAAATTAAATTAATTGAAATAGACTTTTATGTATCATTTTTTATTTTAAAGTAGATCTTAAAAATTTGTTGTAACATATTATTTTTTATTTAATAAAAGTAATCATTATTTTATCCTAATATCTTTAAATTCTTTGTTTATGTATTTATATTTAAAAGAATTAAAATCAAAGTATAAAAAATGCCTAGTTATTCTTTCTCATTTTAAAAAGCTATTGTAGTTTTAGCTATATTAATTGTCGCTTCCAATTCATAAAATACTTAGAAATAAGATGAGAGTTAAATAGTAGATAACTCCTGGGGATTATACAAACCACATTTGTTGTTTTGCCTGACTTAAAGATCACTAAATCCTTTAAATTTTGGATTGATTTATGCTAAAAAGAAAATGAATAACTAATATTAAAGCTACAAAAATAATTTAAGATGGAAATTTGGCAATAAAAATGATCACATGTTTGTCGATTACATTTCTCATAATGGTAATGATTTTGCAGAACAAAAAATAGTAGATGTTAAAATGAATTTGGAAATGTAGATGGTTTTTATAAAAAATGAAGAACAATAATGGGGTGTTAATTTGTAAATTACAAATAAAGAAGATTCGCCAAATGGATTAACAGTGTACTTGTATTTATCTTCAAGCACATATGAAAATTAAAAAATATCTAAAAAGAGAATGTAAATTGATACATTTCAGGAAAATTAACCAATAAAATTAGAAATTTAACACTTTAAGAAGTCTTTACCTTCAGATTATATTGAGATTTAAGAATTTAACTAGCAAGACCAACCTTCTTAGTTTGAATTAAAATTATCATAAGTAAATGTACAAGACTCATGGGATATGGAAAAAATTTTATTGAGTAATATAGATTCAAATTGGAATTTAGAGAACTCATAAAAAATGCATAGTGAATAAAACAATAATTCAAATGATGAAGATCAAAATTAATGTGATGGAGATTCTGAATAAAGTAGAAGAGAGTGTAGTAGAAGGAGATAACAGAGCTCTAAAACAAATAATCAGATAAATAATATTGCAATTTTAAAAATTACAAATTCATAAAGAAATAATTTAAATTTCTTTATCAGATTTTAAAACACAACCATAACTTAAAGAAATTAAGCTAATTCAACAGAAAAAACATAGTAATAAACCAATGGAATTCCTATTCAGAAGTCTTATGCATAATCTTCTGGATTATTTGATTCAAGTTATTTTGAAAATATTTAAATGTTTGAACAGCTAACTAAAATTAAAAAGGATAAGTTTAAGCTTGATTTAAAGCAAAAATTTGGATATGAGAAGGAAGATTTAATTTAATCTACAATATCTAATTTACTTGGAGGCATAGTATTTTATCATGGTAAAATTGTGGTTAGAAACTCTTTAATGAAAAACAATGAGTATAAAACTGTATTTTCAGCATCTCCTTCTCGTAAAATATTTCCTCGTGCATTTTTATGGGATGAAGGCTTTCATGATAGTATCATATGTGTATGGAATGATATGCTATGCAAGTAATTCATAAATTCTTGGCTATAAATTTAAGATATATTTGGTTATATTCCCAGAGAGCAAGTTAGGACTACTGAAATTTCTATTATGGTTCCAGATGGTTTTCGCTCTCAAGATTCATATGAAGCAAATCCCCCAACCCTCTTGCTTCCTATATTGTAGATCACATAAGGTAGAAAAAATCTTATGTTTTTGTAAAAGTCTTTTAGGAAACTAGAAAAATGGTTTAAGTGGTTTTCAAAAACATAATCAGGATTAGATTTTCATAATAGAGATAAAATAAATCGTATTATGCTAAATGAATAACTTCCTCCCCATTACAGATGGTAGTGCAAAGGGTATTGCAAAGATGGGAATTTTATGGGGTCTGGTCTAGATGATTATCCTAGATAAGATCCTCTAATTATATCAAAATAGCATTTAGATTTATAGAGTTGGATGATATTTTTTTCTGAAAGCTTGGAAACATTATCATCAAGATTAAATTATAAAGCTAAATCAGCTTCATACAAAAAATTCAAAGAGTAACTAAAATAATAGTTGATGAATGAATTTTTAGATCGTAAGACTTATCTGTTTAAGGATATTGGAGCAAAAATTTTCAATAATACAGATGAACAATTCGTAACTCACTTAGGATATATTACAATTTACCCACTAATATTTAATGCCATATAAAATAATTCCTTTGAGCTTCAACACACTCTTGATTTATTATACTCAAAAGATCATCTATGGACAGATTATGGTATAAGATCTCTTTCTTTGAAAGACCCCTTATAAGGTACGGGAGATAATTATTGGAGAGGAGCTATATGGATGCCTTTAAACTATTTAATATTAAGATCTCTAAAACTCTACTATTTTTAGAACGAGAGGGCTAAAATTATTTATCATGAACTAAGGGATAATATAATTTAAAATGTTTACAAAAACTGGAAGTAGAGTGGCTATTTGTATGAAACTTACAATCCATATACAGGTCAAGGCCAAAGAGGATATCCTTTCAATGGCTGGACTTCATTAATTGTTCTTATTATAAAATAAGATTTTGATTGAATTTCATAAAACAAATTTTTTTTCATCAATTCAGATTTTCAAATAAAATTTAATTTTTTATATTAAATTTATAAATTAGTAAAATACTTTTCATTTTTTCTACAAATTTTAAATAAATTTTTATGGTTATTCGTTTAATTAAACTCTCCTTCTTCCTCTTGCATAAATTTATTGTTATCATTAAAAATATCTTCTACCAAATTAAAACAATAAAAAGTCTGAAATAAATATTTATTTTATGGTTATTTGTTTGGTTGAGTTCTTTATAGTTTAAATAAAAACAAATAATATGAATTAGAATAATTTTCACTTTTTAAAAATTGAAAACAAAAAATTTTGTAATAGATATTTATGGCTATTTGTTTGATTGAATTCTTTAAAGTTTTCAATAAAAAAACAAAAAAAAGTGTTAATAAGAATGAATTAAAAATTAAATAAGCTAAACTGAGAAGACTAGTATTAAATATGTAAAATTAAAAGAATTTATATTTACTATAATATTTTATGTGCATGAATCCATTAATTTATTTTATCATATTTATAAATAGATTTTCTTGAAAATTCAAAAACTAATTAATATTAGATGTGATTGCTAAGAAGGTTTATATTCAAACAAATTTTCTTTTATTTTTATTTTTAATAAAATTGTAAGATTAAATTGCAAGTTTATGAAATTATGAATGAATTTGATAAGTAGAAGTTTTTAGATTAAATAAAAGATGTATTTCAAAAGAAGAATAAAAATCAAAAAGATAAACAAGCTATAAGGGAGTTTTTTAGATCTTATAGTGAATGGGATTTTTGGGAAAAAATTACTAAAAACAGCGACAAATTGCTTGATATTCTAGCTGAAAAATTTACATTAATAGAATATGAATAAGATTCACCCATCTAAGTTAGCCAAACTCAATAAGAAAAATGCCTTATTATATTGATTTAAGGAAGTGTTGAAATTAAATATGAAGCAAACAATCCATTTTATTTAAAAGACCTAGAAAAAAGCTCAGAAAAGGAATAATGCAATCCTGATGATTCTTTGGAAAATAGTGAAAAAGATTAGAAGTAGAAATAAACAAGGGCAAATAGAAAAAATCGTAAAGACAGTTTATAAGCAGGACGTTAGGAAATTAAAAATGAAATAGGTGAACTTTTGTATGAAAAAGGATATAAATTTTAGCATTATTCATCAGATGATTTAAAATATGTTGATGTTAATATGATGTACTAAAATAGAAAGAAAGTTAATCAAAGAACATTTTCTAATAATTTTAAAACTTTAAGATAGAATGTTATAAATGAAGATGATGAATTTTATTTTTAAGCTCCTTAATTTTTTAACTCTTTTGGTTAAGGAGAAACATATTTACAACAACCCAATATTATTTCTTTATCAACAAGTTGTAAATCAGGATTTATATTAAATAAGTATCTGTTTGAAATTAGAGATGTTGATTATGATGATCTTAGTTATTATGCCCTAACAGATGTTTCACTTTTAAGATTGGATGTTGAAGGTTTGTAGAGATTTCTTTTAGAGAGGTCTTCTTATTTATTAAAATTTGACACATTTTTAGAAGACTTTTTTTAGTCAGAAAATATTATTTTAAATGAGTAAGATGTTGAAAAAATAAAGGACTAATATGTCTTATAAGAAACTATTAAATAAGGAGATAAGATTATTTACAATAGACAACAACAAGATATATATAAATTTTATCTTATAAAAGAAGGTTTTTTCGAATTACAGGTACAATAAAACAAAAAGAGACATATACAAGTCTAGAATTAATATAATTTTGTAGGCAACTAAATTAACTAAAAGCAATTTATTACAGTATAAAATAAAAAAGAAGTTATAGATTATCAAACTGTAGCTTTGTTATAGAAAGGAGAAACTTTTGGGGAAGAAATAGTTTTTAGCACTAAAAATTAATACAAATATACTGTAACAAAGAAGACTCCTTACAGTGAAGTCTTGGAATTTAAATTTTCGAATAAGAAACACATTCCATAAGCTCTTTATGAGTATATTTAACAATAATATAATAAAAAATAATAACTGCTAATTGATAGCGATTAAGAAGAAGATTGTGATTAAGAAGGAGTAATTACTTCTAAGTACAACAACTAAGATGTAAATAAATAAGGGTAAAAAAAGATTTATCTACAGAGATAAAAACATCCTAATTAAAACAAAAATTACATAAAGCTTAACTAAAGAAGTTTAATTAACTCAAATGAATAGGAGTATAGTAAATAGTTAGATATTTAAAGTGCCGTTAAAAAGGTGGTAATTAATGAACAACTGCTTGAAAAATTAAACTAAAGTAACTCAAGTAAAAATAAAAGTATGTTTGAAAATCAATCCTCAACAATATCTGATTAGAAGATACGTCCAAGTACTAGTAAAATCAATTAAAGAATCAGATTCAAAAGCAGTGAGGATGAAAAATAAGAAACTTAAAGCATTACTGACTTATAGCCAGAAACGAATAGATATTCACCTATTCCTCTTGTTATATAAAATTGTAGAAAGAATCAATTTGTAAAAAAAGCAATGAAACTTGAGTAAAGTACCTTATAGTAAAAAGCTAAATTAAAAGAGTATGCGGAAAAACTATAAATGGTAAACTATTTCCCACCAATACATGCTGTTTACAAAAAAATAGACTTTGAATTTTCAAAAAGCTGTGATAAAAACAATTTTAATACTGAAGTTAAGAATGAAAATCCGATATTTTAATAAACTGAGATACCTAATTAAAGCTAAGTTAAAACAATAAAACTAAAGATAGAATAAACATAAGATAATTGCATAGATATTGATGAAAATTCTTAATCTTCATGCAGTTTAAAAGAAAGATACCACTCAAACTAATTTATACCATCTAAATATATTTAAAGAAGTAATTCTGCTCAAAAAATAAAAAGAGAAATAAAAATAAATAAATTATTTGACAAAGGAAGCGGAAGTTATGAAAAATAAAAATTGGATACTCAGCCTAATTAATTTGAGATGTCAGAATAAAATTTAGAGAGTCTGAAAAATGAGCACTATAGGAATTTAATTTTAAATAATGTCTCTTACTAAAGAGAATAAAATTTTAATTAAGAAAACCAAAGTCCTTCTACCTCTAGAATTATAAATTATGGTCTAAAGGGATCTAAAATAAGAAGAACTTCTCCAAACGATAAATAAAAAAGAGATGAAAGTCTTAAAAAAAGTCTTTTAATTAAATTCATGTTTCAGATCGAACATGATAAATGGCTTCGTGAATAAGAAATTAAAAATTAGATGTTAAACTAAGTTGACAGCAATAATCCTTAAAAATAAAAATAAAATGCATCAGATTAGAAGGATTAAAGAAATATTCTCAATCTAAAAAGTTAAAGTTCTCCCTAAAGAAATTTTTAACAAATGAATTTTGCTAAAAATAATTCATCTTTAAAGATTACTAGCAATTAATTTATAAAAAGACCACATTCTGCATCTAAATTTTTAGGAGAAACACAAAAATTTTAAAGTTAAAATTTAAACACATTAATAGGAACAAAAATTGTTAATGATAATAGTTTTTTATTAAAAAATTAAGAAAAATCTAAGACAGCAAATAGTTTTTATTCTCATTAAAATTAACAGACTAAAATTTCTAATACAAACAGCAATTAAAAAAATATTTAATAAAAATAAAGGAGTTTAGATAGAGAAATAAGCAATTCAAAAACTACTGAAGTTAAATAAAAAAACAGCAACATTTTTTTAAAAGATACAAAAAATATAAAGAGTACGTCCCCAAGAATTAATAATACCTCTTCAATAAATAAAAATCAAACATTTTAGAAACAAAAAAAGTATTTTTAAAATAATATAGATGCTAAGAATTTATTCTAAAACAAAGACTCTAAAGATAAATTATAAACTGTTTTATATACAAATCGACTTTTAGCAAAATAAAAAATTAAGAGCAGTGAAAATTAAAGAATCAATCAAAGCAGCCTTAGCAAAGATAAGAATACAAAAGATACGCTTCAATTTTAAAAATTGAATTCTTCATCAATCAAACCTCAATAAAATTAAACATAAAAAATAAAAATTAACTAGAATAATTTTAAAAGAAATCAAAGTGAATAAAGTTTAAATAAAAAATAAGAAGACAATAATTAAAAAAGATAATTATAAAAAATTTTAGCATAAAAATAAGGTAAAAGTGGTTTAGATTAAATAGATTTAAAGCAACACAAAAGCTCAAAGAAATTAACAGCTGATTAAACAGCTTTAGAAAATTCTGATAAAATAAAAAAAGAAAAAAATGTAATAAATGAAAAACAATAGTTTGAAAAGGGAGAAAAATATGAATAAAAATAAAATGAATTATAAGAAAACTAGGTTTAAAAAGTATAAAAAGAAGTCAAGATAACAAATGAATAGGTCAAAAGTATAAAGCAAATTAAGGATGATAAGTAAGATAAAAGTAAATAAAGAGAACCAAAAGATAAAGAAAAATCTAATGATTAATCTTCAAATAAAGGTCATGCAGATGTCTAGCAAAATAAAAAAAATGAAAATTTATCTAAATCATAAAAAACAAACAAAAAAGAAACTTAAGATTCTTCATAAAATAATAAAATTAAAAATGTTTAAAAGATTGAAGAGATGAAAAATATTTATTAAAATGGCAGCTCATAGTAAAAAAAATAAAAACAAAATCCTTAAGAAAAAGAAAAAGCCATTTAATATCAAAATGAAAATTCAAAAAGTAGAGATGACTTAGATGAAGCAAAAGCATAAAAGTTAACATCTTAAAAGAATTTGAATAAATCCTAGAATAAAAATAACCAAACTAAAAAACTAAGCAGTAGTTAAATGTAAGGCACATAATTTTTTATATTTATTATCAATTTTCTTTATTATTTTAAATATTAGGTCTTATTAGAGTGAAGATGATTCTGAGAATCACAAAGAGAAATTGAAAAATTAAAAAACCAAAAATTCTATTAAAATAGTAATTTCTAAAGTAAATGATGAATAAATAAAGTAAGATACTGAGTAACATCTTAAAGACTCAAATTCAATAGATAATAAGCTAAAAGCTTAAGAAAATGATATTTCTGGAACAAATTTAAACTCTCGTTAATCAAAAATAAAAGAAAGAAAAAGTTAAGAAAGTGCAATAAATAATGAAAAATCTTCAAATAAAAGTAAAGAAGTGAAAAAAAAATAAAATGAGTAATAAAATGAAAATACTGAGAAGTAAATATTATCTGAAAGAGATTTTAGTGTAAAAAAAATTGTAAGAAAAAATAAATTTAAATTAGATAATTGAAAAATAATAATTATTTATTTAATTATCATTTTTAAATTAAAAAACCTAACTTATTTATCAAAAAATTGTATAAATATAATATTTGTAAACAAATATCTGTAAATAACCTATCTTAAAATCACTTCATACCAATATTAACTATTTTAATACTAAAAGACTATGAAAATAACCTAAGGAGGTTTTAATTGAACTATTAAAACATTAAGATGAATTTCAGTAATTCGTTAAATGATATTTATAGATTAATTATAAGATAAATTTTCAGAAAAAAAATAGAAATTAATTGCAAATATTTCATCTTATTTGTAATATTATTATTTACTTTTTACATTTTTAACTCTTTGAAATATCTTTAAAAAAAATATTTGTAAAATTGCTGATTTAGAAATAAACTTATTTGAAGATATTTTAATTTTTACATTATTTCTTTCAATTTTATAGAGTATTTAAAATTTGAATGTAAAATAATTATTTTTAAAAATAAATAATAATGGAGATAGATAAGAATTAGTTAAAATTTGAACTCTTAAGTTTAATTAAGATTCTTTAATAAGATACAAAATTTATAAACACTATCAAATATTTAGCAGTTTAATTTAATATTTTATTTCTAGTAATTAATCACCATTAATCAAAACGGTTTAATACCTATTAGGATCTTGCTAAATCTGTTTGCAACTTAGTTCTTCTGTAATAAATAGGACAATCTCTATTAGAGCAAATAACTTCTTCATGTAAACTACCTTAGCATCTTTGGCACTAAGTCCAAAGTTGATTAAATTAATATTCAATAGATTAGTGTTAAATAATTTTTTCAGTATAAATATCAATTAGTCTTTGAGGGTTTCTTTCAAGACAGTTATCGCACACAGGTTATTTACCATTAACTTAGGTTTTACAATGTAAACAATTATCTTTTTTTACTACAAATTTTCCTAAGCCATGTCCAATATTAACTTTAGGTTGATATCTGTTTTTAGTATGTTCTCCTGAGAAAAGAGAGTCAACATTATCTATAATGTGCTAGTATATACGAGTAATAGGATTTTTAATTTGCTTTTCAATGTAATATTCATAGTCTAAAGGAATATCGTTCTTCAATACATAAATTGGATCTTCTGCTTTCTCATAGTTTTTAGCTGATTTTGCTCCTGCTATGATGACATAAGGAATTCTATCTCCAATCTAGATTTGAATTAAAATAAGTTAATTTTATAATTATTATTTTTTTAATAAAAAGAAATTACATGAGGAGCACTTCCAGGATCTCTTTTGGCCATCGTTTTTGCCAATTCAACATGTGCTTGTTTTGCTTTATATTAATTAGCAGCTGGTTCTTATTTTCCTTTATTATTGTTATTGCTCTTATTTTTTCCATCATCTTCATCTTCATCATCATCAGCAGATTTTTTAGTTAAAGATTTTGTAATAACCAGCTTTGAAATATCAACTTTGTTTTGATATAAATCTGATATGCAACCTTTAATGAATTATATAGATCTTTATATACCATCTTATTTATGTTCAACAAGGATATATTTCAAGCAAGTGTTCATCATTTCTCTAATGAATTAGCAATTATCTCTTCTTACATTTTCCATACCCTTTGTATCAATTTTATCATATTTATCTGGTTTTGTGTAAAAACAACCAGCATAACGCTTTTTAGAAATCAAGAGATAAGGATAGTAAACTTTTTCGAATTCAAGTTTGATGGGATTTATAAATAATTTTTTACTAATTAAATCAGCGGCTTCTTTACCATATTTCATAGATTCTTCAATAGATTCACAACCAAATTTAACCATGACTGAATCTGTGTCACCATAAATAACCTGTTATGTTATTTAATTATTATTCAATTAATTTAAAATTGTTGAAACTTACATCAGAATCATAGTTGTATCCATTTTATTTATTATAATGTTTAAGGACAAAATCTCTTGTTGCTTCAATCATCTAACGACCAAATGAAGTAACAGAAGAAGAAATTTCAAGACAAGGCAATTAACCTACTTAAGCACCTGTAAAACCATAGACAGAGTTTGCAGATATTTTAAGAGCTAATTGTCTACCATCTAAGACGGCTTTTCTTAAGGGATCAGTTTCTTTTGCAAGCTCATTTTTAGCTTTCTTTCTTGCTGCTAAAAGTTCCTTTAAGATATCTGGAAGAATTCCTTATCTGACATGGGGTTTTGCAAAATAGTCACCATGAGGAGTTAATGTGTAGTCTTCCTTATTCATGTTTTTTACAACAGCTAAATAATTATAAATAAAATTTGTTTGCTTAAATTTATAACTTTAAAATTTTACATTTATCAATAAGGGTAGAATAGCAAAGATTATGGGCCATCATAATAGAAGGATACAAAGATGCAAAATCCAAAGTAGCTATGGGTTTGTCATAAAATCCCTTTTTAGGTTCCAAGACGAAAGCACCTTCAAATTTATCTCCTTAACCTTGAGAACGCTATGTAGGAATATATAGACCTAAAAGCTTAGTTCTTCTATATAACTAACTAGCAACCTTAATTTGTTGACCTCTTGTGAATAAAAAGTTGACTGGGACTCCTATATTTGCAATATTTTAAAATTTATTAAATATTATATTAATATTTAAATACCTGTGACACGAGCCATTTCTGTGTAATTATAGATACACATGAGCTTTTACATAAGTTTTAAGGGCAATTGAGCATCTTTTAAGCAGTAAACAGCTAATCTTTTACGAGTTTCTGCATCACCTTTTTACAAACCAGAAATTTAGGTATGGTGAACATCTTCTTTTTGTTCATTCAAGAAATGATAAGAAACATTATTAAGACTATAACTACTTAATTTAGTATCTCTATGCATGTGCATTAACATATCAAGTTGAATTCTTCCTTCAAAATTCATTTCTTTAGTCTAAAATTAAAAAGGCAATTTTAAGAAAAAAATGAATAAACTCAAAATAAAACAAGTAATTTACATCTCTCATACCCATGGCCTTAGATAAATATTTACCATCTTTAATTCTTGTGATAGAATTTTTAATTCTGCCTAAATAACCATACCTGATTTAATTGAAAAATTATAAATAGATAAGAATGATTAAATTTTATTATTCTACTTTCCATTGTTGATTTTAAGCTGTTTGCCTCTCTCAATAATGTATGGAAAATCGAAATTTGTGATGTTATAACCAAGGAAAATGTCTGGATCTACATTCTACAAGAATTTCTCCCATTCTATTAATAATTCAGATTCTGTTTAAAATGATTTTACAATACAACCAGGAATATTTGCACAGGTATCCATTGTAAAAACAGTTTTTACTATTTCTTCCTGCTAATCATGTATTTTAAGTACTGTAGCTATTTAGATGATAGGATCCCTATTTTAATAATAAAATCAAATTAAAAACCTTTTATTTTGATTGTATGTAAAATACTTAGAAGCATTAGGAAAACCACCTGTCAAAGCAAGACATTCAATATCAAAACTAAAAATTCTTAAAGGAGCAATGTCAGCCCATTATGTGTCTTAAGCATCCATACCATGGACATGCTAGTAATCTACATCGATTTCTATTTAGCATCTAGATTTATTTCTTTCAGAACTACGAATTTTAAAGTTTTCCTTATCTAATTTGATCCAACCCATACCTACAATATCTGCATCAATCATATAACGAAGTGCAAAAGGAATGTTAGATTCAAAAGTTATTGAGGGGAATCTTACATTTTCAATTGAATAACCTTTTTCAATGATACCTCTCAAAGCAGGAATAAAGGGAGGTATGAAAGTGTAAATTTTTAAAAAAAATTCTGGTTAGTAGTTATTTCCTTTATAGTATTTTATTGATTCACCCTTAACTACTTCTATCTTCTTAATGAAGTTAGTAGTCTTGACATTTCTTTAGAATTTTCCTAATTTTTTAAATAAAATAAATTTATCCAAATATTTTTAAGATTTTTTTACCTAACTTGTTTAGATCATCTTAGATGCTTTTTAAAGTTTGAGCAGTAGGTTATATTTTATCAGGAAGCTTAACAAATAAATAAGGAACTACACCACGAATGCTTACTAAAACAGAATGTTGCTCTTTGGTAACACCATACATTCTAATAATTGGTTCTCTTTCAGAATTTTCATCCACTTCTTTTTTATTTGGCTAATTTTAACTTTATTTCTCATCTCCTTTGTCTCCATCTTTTTTACTATTGCTGACCAAATAATAATCTGCATCCAATTACATAAAATAAAAGTCATTTTATTCATTAATTTTGGCTGTATCTATTGGAGGTCTGCAGTATTTTTTATTAGACAAGTCTTAATCCTCTTAAGCTTAAAGTAAGGCAAAATCTTCTTCGTCTAAATCTTCAATTTCTTCATCAAAATTTTCTTCTATGTCTTCCCCAAAATCTTCAGGTCCTTATGAATATTCTTCGTCACTCATTTTAAATTTGTATTTATGAATAATTAATTAGTATAAATTTTCTTTAATGTAAATTTTGTATAAAAAGTTGTTTTCAATAACTAGTTTTCTAATTAATTTTTTGTGGCATCTATTTCTAATTTAAGAATATTTGCGCCAAAAAAATTAAAGATTTAATTATAATAAATAAGATTTTTTATTATTATATTATTTAAAAACAAAGATATTATTACTTTATTGGAACAATTAATTAATTATTTTATTTTACAAAAAAATTGACTGGCTATTATTTTTTTAAAGTCAAACAATTTTATAAATAGCTAAAATTCTATTTTGTATTCTTAAAAAATTTAAACATACATTCTAACATTTTTTTTAATTTTTACTCAATTTAAAATTCAAAAATAATAAATTGATATTTTGAGTTCAAAAAAATTCTGAACTCTCTATTCTTATTATTTTAAAGCCAAATAAAACTGAAAAAAAATAATTATTTTTAAAAATCAAATTGAAATCATATATAAAGTAAAATGAAAATATGTAAATTAATTTTCTAAATCAAAATTAAAATAAATTTTATATTATTAATTTATTAAAAAATGAATTTAGTTTTACTCAAGCTTATAAAAATAACCCATTTATAAGAAAAATTAAAATTCTAAAATTCAAATTTACATAAAGTTACTTTTATCATCAAAAGATAAGCTAATCTTATTTAATTTATGTTATCACATTTTACTCTCATAATTTTAGTGGAGTAAATGAATAATTTATTTCCCCATCTACATCTAAAATTGCTCTTTTAAACTCGATTCTTACAATTAATTTTGTTAAAATACTTTATAAATCATTAAAAATAAATGTTTTGATTTTGAAGACTTAATTAATTCTTAAATTTTTCCTAAAATTTTATTGATTAAATTATGAGTTTTACCTTGATTTTTGTTATAAAATTTGATATTTTATTTCCTTAATCGATTAAAAATTTAAAACAAATTTTTAACATTAATTTGCTATTAATATTGAATTTAATTTCTTACATAATGTTGAAATAAATAAATTCTGGTAAAAAAAATACATTTTAATTAACTCAAAGATGTAATCATTTAATTATTGTTAATTAAACGATACTAATATCTGATGTATACTTCTTTATAAATCTTTGATACTAAAGAATTATTTATTAATCTTATTTGTGTTCAAAAAGTGGCGATAAAAATATCATCATCAAAATTATTGGGATGTTTAAAAATTATTTCATTTAAAAATACAAATTAAAAGTAAAAAAATATCTCTCAAAACTTTTAAAATATTGTTTAATATTATAAATTTTAAATAAAATATGAATAAAATAAAAATAATTGATTGAGAGTGTATTTGCCTTAATTAATTAAAAAAATAATTATAATAATTTTTAGAAAATAAATACCAATTAATTTCATTTTTGGCTATAATGAAATTTAAAAATTTAGCTTCTTTTTTTTTTGGAAAAAGGTAAGCATTTAGCTTTAGATTTATTTATTTTATTTATGATTATGTAAGAAATTAATTAATTCTTAATTAATATTTATTAATTTCTTCATTTTAAGTGATTTTTTTTAATTATCTTTTAAATTAGAAAGATAAAAGTTCATTAAATTAACCTAATAAGTTAAGTTAACATTTTTATTTATGGTATAATAAAATATTAATAACAAAGTATTGAGAAGGTAACAAAATAAAGAGTTGATTTATTTTTTTTAAGCTATTTTAAGTGTTTTTCATAATTTTATATTGTTTATAATGTAGACATAATACTATTATTTGCAATGATAAAGTTCGAGCTAACGCTCAAATATATTTAAATTTTATTGATAAATTAATTCATTGCTATCATTTGAATGAGAAAGATAATTATTTTTAGCATGATAACTTATTTTATTTTAAACTTAAAAATACTTCTAAAAAAAACTTAAAATGCAATAAAAATTTAATAATTAAGTAAAATATACCTATCCAGAATAGAAACATCGCACACTGAAAATAGAAAATATTTCATACTTTTAAAGCAAAAAAAATAATTATGAAGAACAATATTTAAAATAAAAGCAAAGAATCAACAAATCATAAATTAAAAAATGTTCTCAAAAAAAGTAATATTTGATACATCAAAAAAACAAATGATATTTTAATAAATTTTATTTGTAAAATAATTGATTAATTGATACTTTGATCAAAAGTTTATCTAATTTGTCTATTCATAATTAAGTACGTAATTTGAAAAAATTGTCAATTTTAGTAGATTGTTTTGAAATAATAGAAAGTAATATTAAAAATTGTATAATTAAATAATATTAAGTATTTTGCTTAATTAATAATAAATAAAAACAAAGCAGATTCTCATTTGAAAAGACATACCTCAACAACATCATTTTATTTAATTTTACAAGAAAACAACTAACCTATGGGTTGTAGTAATGGTAAAAGTATCAGAAAGAGATCAAAAGAATAAACTATAGATACCGATCCTTTTCTTGAATAATTGAGAATTTTTAAAAATGAAATATAAATTCTTCGTGTTTGTTTGTTCTAGGTTTTAAAATTGGAACCTATAGAAATCTCAACTATAGAAGATGATATCAAGTATATCTAAGAGTAAATTAATGGAAAAAGTATCCCTAATTTGTAAGAGCTCATTGATTGCTATTAAATAAATATTTTTAAGAGAAAAAAAGAAATACAGAGCTTAATTTATTCTAAAGCCATAAAATGTGGATCGTAATAGGTCTTTGCATCAGAGACTAGTCTTAGTATGTAAATAGAAAAAAGGATTGTATTAGACAAGACGACTTAAAAAGTGATGAATTATTGCTATATTTCTAGATAAATTGATTAAGAAAATATATTCGACAATTCAGTTTCTTAAAAATATTAATTACAAAATTCACAATGATATTATAATGATGCAAATTTTTTAAAAAATTTAAATAAAATACTCAATTTTCAAATCTACTCTCAGCTTTATAATACTGACTAATATTAATCAATATCTGAAATTTTAAATAACCTCTCAAAAAACCAAATAATAAAAAATTTATAATCAAGCAAACAAACAACCAATCTATAAAATAAGCAACTAAGCTTTTATTTATTAATGTCTTATCAAATGTAAACTTATTTAATATATTAACTTATAGTCCAAATATCTTATTTATATTGTTCTTCTTTATCTTTTCAAAGTTTAAGTTTCTTCTCTCATTTTTACTTGAAATTTAAATATTTAAATTTTTCATTTATTTTATTTCCCACAAATTGACCCAAATAACTGGATAGTATTAAAATAGATAATAACAATTCAAGCATAGTGTAAACAAATTCATTTTTACCTAAATTAAAATTCTAATAAAAACTGAATCTTAAGCCATTTTCACATGATAAAAGTCATTTTGTTTCTAATTAATTTGAATCATAAATCTTATAATATCATCAATTTTTTATTTCTTGATTTTCTAAGTTAACTTATGATATCTAGAATACCTTTTTTTGATATTCTTCAAGGCTAACTAAAATCTCTTTAAATAAAATACTGAAGCTTTCCTAAAATTTAAATCCTTCCTCACTGAAATTATATTAAAATTATATTTTTCTTTAACCCTAAAATTTAGTTTTATTAGAAAACTCAGATTTTAAGCATTTCTATTATAAATTTGTTTATTTTTATAAATCAAATTGATGGCAAATATCAATATTTTTTAATTATTTTTCGATTATTACTCAAAATTTAAATTAAATTAATTGGTTTTTATATTAAAAAAGTTTTTATGAAAATTGTAAAATTTAAAAGTTAGAAGTTAAATTTTACATTGATAATCTAAAAAATATGATATGTTATATCATAATAGTTAGATATAAAATTTGTTAAAATCATAAATTTGGTTATAATCAAATAAATAATTGAGATTTAAATTGTAAGGTAAAGTTTTGTGTGGGAATATTGATTTACGGGATGAAAAAAAGTAATTGAAATACCAAATAAATCACTTTAATCTTGACAAAAAGTATTTAAGCGTTATTCACAACTTTGATTTTTGAAAAAATTAAATTGAAAATAAGTTATTATTAAAAGTAAATTAGATCAAGAAATATATATTCATGGACTTGAATAGCGAGATTCTTCAGAATTATCTTTAAATTATTAATTTTATAATTGATTAGGCTAAAAGAAAATTAAGAGAATCAAACATACTAATAAACAAATTTTTAAATACTACATTATGAATAGATTTTCATTTTTGTTTGATATTTATTTTTATTACAATTTTTAATATTTTATTTTATCATTTCAAAATTCTTCTTTCACCCAATCTAAGAGTTCTGGAGTAAAGTAAGTAATAATTATATCAATACCAGCTCTTCTAAATGATCTCATTGTTTCCAAAACAACCTTTTTCTTATCACAAGCTCCATTTTAAGCAGCAAAGCAAACCATAGCATATTCACCGCTGACATGATAACAAGCCATAATAGGATTGAATCTCTACTTTATTTCTTTAGCTATATCCAAATAAGTTGTAATAGGCTTGACCATGATGTAGTCTGCACCTTCCTAATTTATTTTAATATCAAATTCTTTAATTTCATCATCAGAAAAGAATAAGCTAATTTAATTCTAAAATTTCTTTTATTTGATTTTTACTGATAAAAAATACTCATTTAATATTTAAATTTGTTGGTTTCTTGATGTATTTTAAAATTAATACATATTTTTGTTCATGGTATTGTTGAAAATAAAATGATTACCTCTAAATCTCTTTGTACTGCTTTTAAGGCCAACTAAGTAGAATCAAGGGGTAATTAGTAAGCTTATCTATCTGATTTACCAGGAGCAGATTTGCAAGCATCTCTGAAAGGACCATAATAACTAGAAGCAAATTTAGCAGCATAGGACATAACTGGAATTTCAAGATTTTATCTAATTAATTCTTGTTTAATAGCACCAATTCTTCCATCCATCATATCAGAAGGAGCAATAACTTAAGCACCACTCTATACATAAGAAATACTAACTTCTACTAATCTCTTAAGAGCTTTTATTTTAATTAATTAAGATTTGTTAATAGACATAAAACATCACCCATATAATTATTGATTCTTGTAAATATATTTTTATTAAATTAACTAATTTACATGCAGCATTATCAATATATCCTTCAGAATTTAATAAACCACAGTGACCATGACTAGTAAATGCACAAAGACAAACGTCTACTATCAAAAGAAGGTCAGGAAGTTCCTTTTTAATTTCTTCTAATGCCAAGTTAGTGGGTCCCTTAATTCCATTTCCACCAGCATGAGAACCTCTTTCGTCTTTCTTTTCATCTGCACTCAAAATACCAAAAATGATAATTGATTACAATCCCTATTAAGAATAAAAAATACATTTAAAAATACTTAAAAGTAAACATAATCTATTTAAAATTTTAAACTAAAATTAATATTTTAAGGTTTTTACCTTTTGGACTAAAGGTCTTAAATGTTCAACAATCTTTTTATATCCATAACGCTTAATTCCTGGCATAGTTTTAATTTCTTATTCCTCATCAGGAGCATCTAAAACGAAGACAGGATATACAAGATTGTTAGCTGAGAGAGTTTATTTTACCCAATTTCTACAAGCAGGGTGCTTATATCCACCATGTAAAGCATGGCTAAGAGGTAATTCAAAGTTATTAGGCTGCATTTAAATGTGTTATTTGAATTTTAAAGTTAGTTTTTTACAAAAAGTTAATTTTGGAAGATAATATATTTTTTATAATATTAAGATAATACTTTTTTTGCATATATAATTCAATTTTTTTATCAATAAATACCTCATAAATCTTTCTAGCTATTTCGAAATCTTTGTAAATTGATCTATTAACATTCCATGAGAATTCCATCTAAAGTAAATACATTAGTGTACACATTTAAGAAAATATGTCTAAAGCTTTTTTTAAAATTTAAGCAGTAGATTTTATTTAAAATGAGAAAAATTTTCTGAAAATTAACTAATCAAAAATATTCTAACAAGATTACACACAGCTTTTAATTCAATTTTTATTCTAAATGGCACTAATTCTATTAACATATTAATTATTTTACAAGTGTAACACATCCAAATTCATCAGAAATTTCCTATTTCAATAAGATTGCAAGAATAGATATGAAAAACAATATTTTTTAACTTTAAAATATCTAAAAAAATTATTTACACTTTTAATTTCTCAATAAAAATGTTGATTCTAAAATTTATCTATTTTTTAAATGTATTATTCAATAAATAATCAAATTTCTATTTGATAAGTAATCACTGCTCTATATATTAATATTCATCTTTCTTTTAAATTTAATCTGATTAAATGAATATCTCATAAAAAAATTGAGCCAATTTATTAAAAATAGTGAATAAAATAAAAAAATAATCATATTAAAAACCAAATTTAAGTAAATTTAATAACTAAAAGCAAATTTAAAATCACATGTTAGAGATTTACTTATTTCATTCAATTAACAATTAAAAAATTAAGCTTCATTTTTAGTAAAAATAAAATATATCAAATAAAAACATAAAATTTTTTAACTTAAATTAAAGTATTCTTTCTATGTGGGAAGAGTATGTTGAAGCTACTAATTCAAAAAGTGATTTATTTCAAAATATATTTTATCAATTATATATTTTTAATAATTAAGTTTTATAGACTATTTAATAATTTTTAGAAATAATATCTTTCTAGTTAAATGCTATCAACAAGAAATTAAAATGATGTGTTTTGCTTTTTTTTCTTAAGTAATGAAAATAAAAATATCTTAGAATTCCTTAAATTAAGGCAATTTCAATATTTTAGAAATTACTTGGTGTAATTGAGAAATTTAAAAATATCTAGTAAAAAATTTAATATGAAATTAATTTACATAAACATAAATTAAATAAATACAAATAAATTTTATTATAGCATAAATCAAATAATTAAATGAATTTTTAAATTTTTTATTTACTTTTTATAGCTTTTAAGAAATTGTTATGATACTTAGTCTTCATATTTTTTTATGAATAACTCAAATTACAAGGCTTTTTTTTATTTACTTCTTATCAAATTATTTTTTTTAAAAATTCATATTCATCTGATATACTTATCAGCTTAAATTCAAAGTATGTCACTAATAGAATCAAGAAAAACAAAGATATCGAAGCAAGAGTAATAATAGGATAAAATCTAGAGATGGATGGGTGTATCATGTTTTAAACACTACAAAATTTTAAAGTTAAATATTAATTAAAAAAAATTAAGTTTACTTAGATGTGAGTTAAAGTGATCCATTTAAAGGATCAAAAATGATTCCTAAGTCGAAAAGTTATTGCAAACCGAATATAAAGTTAGTACTAGAAATATAAAAGCCACAATTCATACCATTTTAATATGCTAAATATCTCATTTTAAAGGGTATAGCATATTCAGAAGTGTAAATAGTAACATCTGGAAAATCATCTAAACATTAACAGAGATAACAATCATTTAATTACCAATACTCATCTCCACTATAGTAATCAGGATATTTTTTTTGGATGTACTAGGCTAGAGCTATTATCAAAAATTCATTAAAATAAATAAGATATATTTTATGAATTGTAATTTACTGTATGGAACATAAATGTTATTAACTGTATTCACATTAATTGTTTAGAAATGAGTTATTGCAACTACACTTTCACTTCCCAAACTAATTCCTGCTATTTAGATGTTCTATTTTTCCATAATATTTTAATATTCTCAAATACTTGAAAAGAAAATAAATACCCAAGAGTCACTTGAATAAGTCTTAATAATAGGAGCATCTTCATAATCTAATTCTTGATTAAAATTTAATCTAATAGTAAGAGAATTAATTTGTTCAAAAGAAAACTTTGGACTCTAACATTTATTAAAAAAATTAATTAATTTCTTGTTTAAATCAATTCTTATAAATTACGATTAATTTTTCTTATTAGTAGCCTGCCGCAAAAATATGATTTGGGTTACCTCTCGATAAATTAATTACACCATCTGCTACCTTAATAATATATTAAAATATTTTTTATATTTTATTTGAAAAATTTTATTGTTTTACATATTAAGACTAATCAAACTAACTCACTGAAATAAAATTCATTCTAATTTTTTCATCATTCTTCGTAAATTAAATGACATCTGATTGATAAGTCCCTTAAACAAAGATACTATCACCTTATTACTAAACAAATAGCCTAAATAAATATTCATTTTTTACAAACAAATATCTTACATAAATATAATCTCCCCCTTCGCTTTATCTAGAAACAGATTTTATTTCTTTATAAAAACTTGAACCTTTATTAGGATCATTATAAGCATATAAACACTGTTTAGCTATGGTACATTATGAATTTATTACTAGATTAGTATCTTTAATAGCATAATTGAACTATTATTATTTGAAAATAATATTAATGAGGATCATTATCATAAAGGCTTACAGGATTATATAGAACAAATAGAAAAGTTTGAGATTAAGTAGGATAAGCTATATTTCCTTAAGATTTGCAACCAACAGTTTCGATTGAACTACCCGAAAACAATTAACATTTTTGGGCATTAAAATCAATATACTTTTACTTCAAATATTATCCTTTATTTTAAAAAGAAAAAATCAAAAGTTTAGAAAATTTATTTTAAATATTTTATTTATTTACCATTTATATGCTAATTTAACCATAATATAATAAGTAAAAACGATTTTAAATTTTTTAAGGCAGATTTCATTTCTTTAGTCTTTTATTAAAATTTACTTCTATTTATTAATAATCAAATAATTGGAGACAAAAGTAAAATTTATTAAAAACACTAATCTAAAAAAACCAAGCATTTAAGATCATTTGCAGAAAAAGATTTATACCAAGCAGATCATCATCAGTAGTCTTTCTTAGCTGATCAGGCAAATTAAATCTTCTTTAATGAAGAAATCTCTATGTCTTAAAATTTAAATGTGTAACTAAAAGAATAATTTCTATGAATAAAAAAAAAGAATTATGTTAAAATGTTATTTTGTGTTTATGTTATTATTAGAAAATACTTTTAGAGAATCAATCTTGTTCTTGTAAATATAAATAACAACACTTGAAAAAAATAATTAAAAATTTTGTTGGAATGTAATTTAAAAATTTTGAATTTTCCTGATTAAAAAAATGGGAAAATGAAAAAAATTATAAAATTTTGTCAATATAGGACAAAATATCGATAATGCAAAAGTATCTAAAAACACATAAAAAATTCAAATTTAATAAACACTTGATCAAATACTCAATATGAGTGTGTGGATGATAAAACTAACCCTTTTACAATAAAATACATGAAGTAAAAATTTAAACCTTCTAATTATGAAAAGTGTAAGCACTTAAATTTTACCAATCAAAATTTTTTTACAATATTATTTATTGAGAAAATTATTAAAAAAATTTGACAAAATATAATTGATAAAATTTGAATTATCTTGCAAGAAAAATATTTGAAAATTGATAGAAATAGGATAAAACTATATATACAAAAAGAGAATGAAAGAATAATTCGATTGATTATTTAGTATTTTAATAATATTCATTTTTAATTTTCAGGTAAGATATTTGTTAATAATTTAAGGTAAATTTTTGAATTTATTTCTTCTATTTCAACACAGACAATTAGTTTAAAATTCCATAAATTTTTTTAACAGGAAACGAGTGTTGCTATCTTCTGAAAGTCTTTTGAATGGGATTAAATAAATAGCCATTCTAAGATATGTGAAATTTTTTAAAGTATTTAATAAACTATATACTGAGATTGCTAAAAAGAGGATTGTGATTAGAATACCTCCTATAATGTAGATGAGTATTATTGTCTATTTGTAATTATCTATTAATTTAAAATTATCTTAAACTATTCTTGCCATAATGTTCAAAAACATCTTCATCACTAATTCTTACACTTAAATTTCTTAAACATAGCCTTATGTATTCAGGTATTAATAGCTTAATTCATTACTCCAGTTTTTAAAATCAGAAACATCATTAATTGATTAAGTTATTGCATTTTTTAGTCCTATATTAATTAAACCATTTTGAGCTGTAAGACAGACATCCATCTCAGTAGAGTTCAAAATGTTAGAGAATAATTTACAAGTATTACTATTATTAATTTACTAAAGGAAAGATTTTAACTCACTTGTTTAAGAGCTATCTATACCCATAGTTAGGAAATCTCCAAGCAAAAATGAACTAGCTACTTCAACACCTGTGTTTTACATTGTAGTCAAGGTACTTTAATCAATTGTATAGAAATTGTTGTAATTTTAGTTCAATGTCTTATAATGTTGTATAGATTAAGAAATTAGATTCATGTTCTTTGAGAAAGACATTGACCCATAGTATCGAATAGACTTTGAAAAATTTAGTTAGTCCTGTATCGGTTTGCTAAATGTGTCCAAAAAATCTCTTAAAATGATGTAAACCTAAATTTAATAAGCATGGTTATGTCAATTGTTAAAACTTATTTTAATATGAAAATTTACAGATAAAAAGACACATGAGCACATGACCAAAACAAAAATGATGATAAATACCAGCCAAAAGCTTAACTTGTTGCTTTTTACTCTATCATTAAGATAAACGCTTGAATAAGTCTTAGGTTTTTCTTTCTTTTGTTAACTTTTTCTCATGCTTTTCACATTAGTTGTAGATATCTGCTTACTTTCTAACTGCCTTGCCATTTCATCTTTTTCTTCTTCTTTTTGTTATAGTTCACCAAATCTTGTTATCAGATATTCTTTTTTGATATTTTAAAAATGATTTTATTAATTTTTAATAAAAAATTATCATAAAAATATTTGTTTTTCTTTACCTTCATTTTCACTTTCTAAAAGTTTGTTTGCTTATTTTATATGTAAAATTTCATTTACTGCTTCTTCTTCAGTTATTCTTGAAATAGTCTTAAGAATTCTTAAAACTTGGTCTCTATATTTCTTAAATGGAGGTATAATTAAGACTGAGAATATAACAAGCATGAGGATAGAAATAATTAAAATTTAGACATTTATATTTTTAATATTAGATCTTATGTGATCTAGTTCTTCAGTAAACAGATTGTCAAGGTTATCAAACTCATTATTTAAATTTAAATAATTTTGCTACACAATATATAGCCCTGCTGAGTTTTCAAAAATGTTTTTTTAATCTTAAATAATCTCATATGACATCTAAACTATATTAGATAGAGCTTCGTACAGCACAAGATTGTATTAAATCTATATATTTGAAGCTATTTGCTTCAGTTAAATCTACTATTCCATTAAGAATACTTGATAGTTGTAAATAAGCTCATCAAATGTTATATTGCTCATTTGCTATTTTGTTATATCATATGATTATTTAAGGTTAGAGAAGAAAAAGCTTTAATTATTATTTGTTGTGGAAGTGATAATATTTGAATTTGAGAGACCAATATAATTTCCACTCAAAGAAATAAAAGAAAGAGGGATCATAAAAGAAGAACTCAGTTAAAGATCACTAATTACATTTTTAAACTCTTGTAATTCATTATAAATATTAATACAAGTTATCAAACTAAGTAGTATAAATAGAGCCCATTATGTAGTATAAGAACAGTATAAAGCCATTAAAAACCCAGGCATTCTCTTTTCATTAGCCATAGCATGAATTTATTTTACTATGTTATAAGTGCTTCTATTTCCTTTTGATGAAATACTATTTTACTAATGAATATCATCCTCCCTAAAAAAAATAAAATAAATTAAAAAATAAAATCTTTGAAAGAACATGATTAATTAATTTACCATCCTTTTTTATTAGGATTGTCTTCTTCTGAAGATGAAACATTTAAGTCATCTTCTTTCTCACCATCAGATTTTGTTAATTAGTTTGTAAATGTTATTATGGTTCCACTTTTTTTAGAGAGTTCCTTAAATCTTTAAGAAAACTCTTCTGTGTGATGAGAAGTACCCTCAAAAGGGAGCTACTCCTCTGGTATTTGGGTTACTTATTTATCTTTTTTACTGTTATTTAAATTTGCGTTTATTGTTGAGATTTTTTATTTGTCAACTGAACCTGCTAATTAATTAGATGAATTCATTTTTAAATTGATTTTGTTTTACTTAGAATCCTAAGGAATAGTTACATTTTAGTTATAAGATTGAGTGACATTTATTTCATTTATTTAAGTAATTTAATTATTTTTTGGTGTCAATAAGTTTGTTTCAAGTGTTTGATTTAAGTGTAATTGAGTATCGTTTAGCAAATCAAAGTTATTTTAAGTGTAATTTAAGAAAGAATTGCCCTAAATTTAATCCATACTTCCAATTAACAGTAATTAGTTATTAGGAGTGTAGATTCCTGCATTTGGATCACTGCTGCTACTAGTCTTAGTATCCTTTTCAATAGTTTAATTGATAGTGAGATGCTAATAAGCAATCTGATTCACTTTAGCCTATTCTTCATTATTATCTGTTAACTATGTTGTATTTGATTTTATTTAAGGGATGGAACGATAAGCAGGAGAGAAGTCTTATAGGTCATCTTAAGAAGTAGTTAGAAAATGAGTATGATTATTTTATTGTATCTTATTAATCTTCATAATATCTAAGTTATTCAAATCCTAATCCATGTCTTACACTTGCATTTCTTAATCATATTTTCCAAATCCAATATAAGGAGCTTCTAATATTCTCCCTTCTTGTTAAAATTGAAAAGGTGTTATAGATCCACCACCATTCGCACCTCCTATATTTGAGAAAATATAATCATCGTTTAAATTTGATCCTTCAAATTCATATCTTATTTCATTCTTTTTATCAATATCTATTTTTTTATCTCTTTTATCTTTTTAACTTACTAGCTATATTGGCTAAGCTGAGGACATAGAGTCTCCTAAAGTTTGTTAATTCATTAAATTTGGCTTACTAGAGAGAGGTTAAGAAGCCGTGCTAGCATATGGGTTAATAGGAGTGTAGCTTTAAATTTCAATTAAGTAAAGAATAAGAGCTCCACCATTATAAAATTTAATGTTTTCTTGTTTGATTGAACAAATTGCTTCAAAAGTCAGATAATGCATTCCATAATTTTTAGATGTTTGAGAAATAAATTCAGTAATAGAAACTTTAGAATTTTCATTTTCAGATTCTCTTACACTGTTTGATTGTACTTGAGTTGCATTGTTATTAAAAGCTTAATTATTTTTTGATAGAGATTTATAGTCTTTAAGAAACTAATTTAGTTCTGTTTATAAATATTAAAAATATTAAATGAATTTTTATATTTGAAAAATTGCTTACTTTTAGGTAAATTAACATCGAATTTGGCATTTTATGATTAACTTGTTTCATAAGAGTCAAAAACCTCCTACAGTTTGGGTATCAACAAAGTTATATTTGATCCTGTAAGTACATTTATATCTATTTATCTTGGATAAAGTTCAGAGAAGAATTTGTAAAAATTAGCACTCATTTCTTTTATAATTCCTTTAGGATCTACTAAAACAAATTAACTATTTGTTTTAAGCTTAAGCATCAAAGCTGAGAAGCAAAAGTCATAATTTATATGCCAGAAATAATTTACATAGATATTTATAGGAAACATAAACCCCTCTATTTCAAAAAAATAAATTAGAGTAGTCAATAATTTCATTTTAATTAAAGAAATTGAATATTTCTATTAAACATTTAGTTTTTCTAATTAGATTTTTCTTTTCATTGATGAAAATTGTAAAAAGTATTTGATAAATATTTAGACTTAAAAAATTTTTTTGTATTAAATGTTAGCAAGGATCCAATTATATTTTAGATGTTTTGAAAAAATACTAAATGGAAATTTTTAAAGCTATTGATGAAATAAATTAAATTTCTCATGAATTTTATTATTGTGTTATTTGATTATTTCATTTAATTTTACCTTTGTTTTTGGCTAAAGCTACTCTGTATCTTCTGATAATTTTAGACACTCCTGTTTCTACTAATCTAATCATATAATTATCATGCCATACTGCAATACATTCTGGAATCAAATCATTTAAAGAAGAGAGTGTTTCAAATTCACTTTTTTTATAGCCAAAAAAACTTGGAGAGCTTTCTGAAAAAGCTAATATTGAAGCAATAGCTGTGCTGAATCCACTTATCATTGAAACAACATTACCTTTTATATATGAAATTAAAAAAATTTTATATTTGATATTGGCTATAATTTACCCTTTAGGATATTTAAAGAGTTAACAGTATTCTCATCTTAAAACTTATCTCTATCATTAATTTCAATAATTTTCTTGTCTAGTTCTTTGCATGAAATAGGATCATTTAAAAGTCTTATCTTCAATATGGAGAGTAAACGGAGGTACTCTATGTTATCTTTTCTATATTAAATTTCGCTTCTCAGCAAATTCTCCAATTTTTCTATATTCTTTAATAAGTCCAAGGCTTATTTAAACAAGTCATTAAAGCTGTCATATCCATCAATTAATTTTTACATCATATCTTATTTTTAATTTAATGTTTCTTGTAAAAACTTTTTTAGATTTTTTTTGATTGCTTCACTAGCTACCATATTTTCAAAGAGTTCAAATTATCTAGCTTTTTCAGCATCCTTTTATCTTTAAAATTACAAATGAGTAATGAGAAAGTAAAATCCAAAAATACCTGTATGAGTATTTCATAGATTTATCTTTAGTTTTAATTGAATTTTCAATTATTCTTCCAGTAGCTAACTCAATTATTTAGAAGAACCTTGATTTATTAACAAACTTTTTGCTATTAGCCTTTAATGAAAAGAGAGCCTTTATAACATTTTTCTGCGTTCTGATGCAAAAAAACCAAAATCTCATTGAGACATCTTAATAAATCTAAATAAATTTGTAGTTTATTTCAGTTAAAAGAATAAATAAATAGCAAACAAAATAAATATTCAAATAAATGAAACAAAAAGATTAAAAATTAAATTCAAAGTAAGAAATTAAATAAATATGAATGAACGATATCTTACCTGATTGTTTTCTATATGTGTTTTTTCTAATTAGTTAATAAGATCTCTTAAGTGATAATCAACGAATTTCATAACCCAAGTCACGAATTCTAATTAATAGAAAATAAATTTAACGCATGTATTAATTTTTTGATAATTTTTTTAACTTTTAATCCAAATTTTAAATAATGTAGGATAAAAAAATAAGTAAGGAAATAATGATTAAAAAATATACAGCTATGGTCTTTTGAAAGGTTATACAAATACAAGCCAATTGGGGTATTTAGAAGCTTTGCTTCATTAAGCGGTATGTCAAACCCATAATCTTCAAATTTTTCTACTATTTAGCAAGGACACTTATTGTCCCTGCATTTTTATTGATGAAATTCAAGCATTCCTAAAACTATTAGATACATTCTTTTTTCTCTTAAAGAATTTTTAGATAAAAATAAAAGTTCTTCAAAATACAAGCAAGCCAGATTAGGATATTTAAGTTAATCTCTTAAATCAAATGCCCTTATACGATTTAGTTAAGAGGTCATATAACTTTACTGTAGGGCAATCAAAAAAGTGCTCACTATTGTAAGATATATTAGAAAGTTTTTATCTACAAAACCACTAACAGAATAACGTATCGTTTGCAAAACACAAGCAAAAGCATAAATATTAATGATATTTGCATAGATTGTAGTAAATTCTCTTGTAAGAAGAGGAAACTAAATAAAATATTCTAGCTAATAGTAAAACCCTATTAGGTGCTACATAGTAAGGAGCAGCTCCTTTTAAGGAATCACTTAAGGATAACTGAATAGTATAAAAATAAACACTAAAAAGATTTCTATGAATTTTTTGTTTGAATAACGAGATTTGATAGGATTAGCAGGCATAAAACTAGCAGTATTATATACAATAACGAATAAATAAGTAGATACTCCTATTGAAAATATCTATACAAAACTAAAAAAGGCAATCACTTCTTTGTAGGTTTCGAAAGATAGCATATCATTACATCTATCTGCATCAGCCTTATTACTGCTATTATTGAGGACCCCACAAAATAAGCCACCTAAAGCAATATCAATTTTAGGAACGATAAAAAACCATCTATATAGTTGCAAATAATATAAAACAAACTGTGCTTTTCCTTTTTTCAACTTAAAATTATTCTCTTCTTCCTTAGTGGAACTGCTTGATAGATCCCAAGCGCAGTAAAAAAATACAAAATCTATTATACAAATAACTATAATAACTATAAGGCCAACTATATCTGCATAATTGAGAGTAGCTAATAATGGCAAAACTCTTGAAGATCTAGCTATATAGTAAATAGTGTTCAATGAAACCTCATTAACTGTAGGTGAAATAGAGCTAACGCTTATACTAAAGAGCTAAAAGAAATACACACAAATAAAAATTATGTTAATTATTTTAGGCCTAGTTACTTCTCTTTCACAATAGCTTATAAAATTCCATAAATTTGCAAGCTTTTATGTTAAGTCGAATTTTTCTACTGCTGAAAGAGAAAGAGCAGTAGTGTAGTTTTTTGTTTAAACCAATTTAACGTTCTTCAAAATATATCTTGTTTGTTTTTCTTCTTCTTTGTGCTCTCTTTCCTAATCTAATTACTTCTATATCTTAAGCCTTTCTTCTTCTATAAATTCAAAGATGAAAATAAATAATTTGCTTTTGATTAAACTGTGAAAGGTAGATTTAGTAAATTAATTAATCAATTGATTAGTTAAAAAAACAAACTCCTATTAATTTAAAGAAAAACTTTAATTTATTGTACAAATTAGCTTTAGAGATTAAACTAAATGTTAATGCCAATCAAGATGTAAAATATTAATTAGTGGTCTTTATTTTCTTATTTTATTTCAATCTTGCAAATAAAATCATCATCTTTTTAGCAATTTTTATCTCTCTAAAATGATGTATATTTCCCATAATATTTATCAGGTAAAATTTAAAAAAACAAACTTGTTATTCTTTTAACAATATGTGCTAGTATCATGTGTGGTGGTGTATTTAAAATTTTAATTTAGATTAACTAAATCTTGATTGGTCACTTTTTTAAATTTGAAAGGCAATTCTCTTTATGCGGCTTAATTTTAAAAATAAATACCATTTTTTAACTGTCTAAATCAGATTAATATATTAATGTTCATTCTTCACTTGGTTCAAAATTGATAAAATTATCAGAAAAGGCCAGCAAAATATTTTAAATTTAAATTTATGATTAGTAGAATTTGGTAAAAAACAGATATAAAATTAAATTTTGAATTATTCGTTAATATTTAATTAGTAAATATTGAGTATTAGTTATTTTCTTAATTGATATTATCGTATCAAAGACAATTATTATCTATTTTGCTTAATAACAACTAATAGCCAATTAATTTTAATTATTCTTATCTTTCAATAATATTACTTGACAAATGATGTAAATATTAAATATAAAAACTAAGGCCTTTTGCTTTTAAACAAGTAGAAATTGTTTTAGTTTGCTTTAAAAATAGTATTATTAACCAATCAAAAATTTCAAGATTTTCGGGAATAATATATCAGCCTTGCTTAATTTATTGCAAAATTGCTTTAAAATTAAATTTATTTATTTATAATACCATGATCTTAGTTAATGAAGTTTGCCAATGCATGTTTCAAATGCTACTCCTTTTCTTAAAGTTCCTACTTTAATGATTATTTTGAAACCTGATTATCAATATTCTTTGAATTTTTAAGATTCTTAGTTTTCGATTTTGTAAAACTCTTAGTTGATTTTTGTTTCGCTAGTGAGCTCATTTACAAAACCGTGCTATTGCTAAAATAAATCTAATCGCACTATTTATTTGCGTCTTTTTAATTTTTGAATTAGTTGGAATAATTAAATTATATCAAATTATTGATTAGTAATATTAAATATTAATTCCAAACGATAGTCCTGATACCAAAATTTTACTCGTAGTATTTTATAAATTTTTGATAAATATTATGATTTTGGATAGTGTATTTTTTACTTTAACTTATGAAAATTATTTGTTTTAAGTTATTTGACTCTATATTTAGTAAATTCAATATATTATCTTAAAAAAAAGAAACAAAAATTATTTCTATAATGTTAAACATAATAAAAGAAAAAAAAATGACTTAAAAATAAAAAACAAATATTAATTCTTTTAATAATTATAAATAAGTGTAGAGATTTTGAAAATTTAAGCTCTTATTTTAAGAAATTCTCTTTGATTGGATACTTTCAAATAAGTGTCTAAATTTTGATCCTAGTTATGATAATTATTACATCATAAACTGTAAGATTCTAGTATTAGTTCTAACTTAATAATTTTTTAGATTGATAAATATTTAAATTTCAATAAATAACAAAATTCTTAATAATTAAATTTTTATTGATATTTCACTTTTAAAGCAAATATTACTAAAAAAACAAATTCTTTCTGTGTAAAAAAAATGTTTTTTTCTAACAAATCTTTTATCAGTTTTCTATCAAAATTATTTCTTGATATCAAGCTTATTTGTTTGAATTTCTATGAGTTAATATTAAGCATTTCTTTATATTTCATTTAATTGTATATATGCATTAAATTTTAAAATTTGTATTTATTTAATTCTTAATAGAAAAATTTTTCTTTTTTATTGAGTTGTAATTGAATTCTTCAAATATTCTATTCAAACACATAAATTAAAAAAATTAAGGACAATTTTATACAAATCTTTGGTTCTCTAAAACCTTATTTTTGAGTTCAATAAAAAAGATCTCATTATTTCATTGTATGAATTGTTATGGCTTAATGTAAAGTGTTTATTATGATTTAAGATGTAGAAATTAATAAGTATTTTACATTAACAAATGTAAATAATCTTTTTTTTTAAAACTCAAAATTTTTTCGTTTTTACAATTTTCCTAAAAATTAATTTTAGAAATCCTTATTGATAAACAATTATTACAATTTAAAAAATACATAAAATATTACCAAATTTTGGATATTTTTAAGTTTTTAAGCAATTTAAGTAAAGTTTTAGCTATAACACCATAAGATTTTTAATAGATATTTACAAATATATAAAAGAATTAACCATTAAAATTAGAAATGGCATCTGTTTTGACTTACTATCTCGTTATGTGCTTATTTTTTCTTGCCATAGCTATTTATAATGCTATTTTTTATAGTACATATTCTTCTGATAAATGTTAAGTTTAAACAATAACTGATCCTACGACAGAAGGTGGGCAAAGTAAAACAACGACTTAAAAAAGTAGTATTTAATTAGCAGTAATTCCAGTAGTAATCACTATTTTATATTCCATAATTATCTTTCTTTGTTTAATGGGATTATTGTGCATTAGAAAATTTGAAGCTATGGATCCAGATAGATTCAGAAAATTAGGTTGCTGCTTGGGTACCTGTGGGCTTTATGTTAGAAATTTAAAATTAATGATAAACTTTTTACATTGGGTTGTGGCTTTAGTTATTATTATTCAATTTATTTTTATATTTGGTACTTCAGATTGCACAAATGCTGTACACTATTCTTTGGATTATCCAGAAGGTAAATGACTATTAGTAGGCTTATGGTTTGATATTACAAATTATAAACAAAAATTATATACAACCCAAATATAATTGAAATAATATTTTAATATGATTTTGAATACATTGAAAGAAATAAAATTCTTTTTAAAAAAATAAAAAGCAATCCAATAATATCAACATATTTTCTACTTTTTTTAAATGGCTTTTCTTAATTAATCATATTATATTTTTATTCATTAAAAGGTTAAGTAGGAAAAATGTATGACGAATCAAAAATATTAAATTATGCTACTGGAATATGCTGGTTATTCTTCCATTTCATTTGTCCATGCTTCAAGAAATGCATGCATGAATAGGCTTATATTTATGAACCTTTAGATACTGACAAATCTATCTTCAAACTTATCTTTTGTGACTTATTTGGTCCATGAAAAATTATTCTAATAATATGTTAAATTATATATTAATTTATTTTTTAAATAATAAATTTTGCCTAAATTCTATTTAATTTTTAATCAACTGTTTATTGTTATTTAAGGCTTTTAAAACAGAAAAAAGAATATTTTTGATATACAACATATTCAATATTCCTATTTATGTTTTGATATGTATCTTTTTTATTTGATTTAAGTAACTTTATTCAAAAAAAAATTTGATTATTATTTTTACTTTTGTGAAATTAATCATAAATAATTTTTGAAAAATACAATAATAGTTAATAGTTTAGTAGGAGTTTACTCAATGCTCATATTAGTTCTTTTTGGATACAAGCAAAGCAAAATATTTTGTATAGATTGCCTTACTGCTACATTGATAGATGCTATATGGTAGACATCACTAAAGGAAATAAACGCTAATTTAAAAGCAAAAGAAGATTAGCACAATAAAGAAAAAACTGCATTAACTAAAAAGATTAGTAGACATGAAGCAAGAATTTAAGAATTAGACAAGCTTTTAAAAGAAGAAGAAGATAAATTAGCATCAGAAACATAAACTGGAGGTGATAAAAAGAAAGCTGCTAAGCAAGTAAATTAAATAATTCTTGTTTTGGTTTAAATTAATATCCTTTACCATTCTTAATATTTAATTTTAATCAGGAACCTAAAAAAGAAGCTCCTAAGCCAGGTAAAAAGGGAAAAGATGTAGTTCCCTCCAATCCCTTAGAAGCTGAAAAATTTGATTTGAGTAAAGATATTGAAAAGTCAAAAGAAAGTATTGTAAAGTATGATGAAAAACTTGAAAAATTAAAAGCTGCCAAGTAAAAAATAGCAGGTAAATAATTAATTATTTCTTAAATATTTAAATTATTTATTATTCATTCTTATAACTTATAACTTATGGTCTTCAAAATCATTCATTATGATCTTTTAAAAATAGATATTGAAAAAAATGAAAATATAATTGTCGAGTTATTCGATAAATAAGGAGAAAGAAAATTTGTTAAGACAAAAGCAGATACCGTTGCAAATACATTTTTGACTGATAAAAATACTTATGTAGTTGGCTATTATTTACCTGCTCAATAAAGTATTTAGCTTTTATTGTTTGTTATAAAAAATCTTATTTTATTTCATTTATAACTCTAAAAATAGATGAAGAAGAGTAAGTTTAAGTGCTTGAGATTGAAGGTTTTTGTGTGAGATCAGTTGAAGAAGATGAAGGTGCTATTGATGAGCCTTTAATAGTTAAAAAAGATGATAAGAAAAAGGGAAAAAAAGGAAAATGATTCAAAAATATTTTGCATTTTAATTAAAAAGCTATTTTTATATCAAGAAGTTGATTCTTGTTGTGTAATGTTTTTGGTCAAATAAAATTTAATAATAATTTTACAACAAAATATTTAGATCTTATTCTTTAAATTATGTTAATAAACTAGATACAATTCAAACTAAAAGTTAAAGGAAATTTCAAATAAATTTTTATTAATTAATAACTGAAATAGAGTATTTGGTAGATTTTATTTTAGATAAACAGTTAGTTTTTATACTATTAACGAATAAAAAATCATACAATTTTTTGTAATATTTCTGAGCATCATAAAAAAAATAAAAGAAAAAATTTCTAATAATATGAATTTTATATTTAAGGAGATTAGTCTAACTTTTCATAAACATGTTAAAAAATTTAGCAATACAAATTTATTTGTTTGATTAATTTTTAGCAAGTAACCATTATGTAGATAATGGTAATTTCTTCTTATAAGATTAACTCTAAAAACTTAATTTATTTAAAAATTCATTTTAACCAATAAAACATCAAAAATATGAGTTTGAAAGAGTAGTATATTGTTTAAATAATTTTTAATAGGTTTTGAGTTATTATTGTTTTTCTTGAAAATTTTGGAAAATTATAGCATCTATTAAACATAACATAGACTATTTAGACAGGATTAAAGATAAAATAGAAATTAAAATTTAATTAATGATTGATATTAATCTGCATTTTAGGGTTATTGATGTCCTAAATATCGTATAGATACAAAAAGATCGATCAATTAAAGCAGCTACTTTTTATAATCTCAAAAATAAAAAGAATTATTAGATATTAATTTTATTTAAATATCAGAATGTTAAAAAAAATCTTTAGCATAATTGGAAACTAATTAAACAAAAATAAATAAACAGTACTTCATAATCAAACTAATTTACAAGCAAAAAGGAGAACTTTTATTTTCAATTTTACAAAACATTTTAAAAAAATGAATAGCGAAGAAGCTTCAAACCAAATGCAAATTGAACCTTCTTAATAAGTAGTTTAAGAAGAGGCTAAGTAAAACATTTAATAGGATATTCCTGTTCAATCAGCGGATTAAACCTTTATTTAGGAAGGTTATGCTAAGATCTAAAAATCTTATATCGAAAAATCTGAAGATGGCCAAAAATTTTTATCAGAAGTATTCTACAATCCTGTTTAAGTAAATGATAGAAACATTGCATTATTTATTTTCATATTTGATTGTTTATCTTGTTTGTTTTTACTGATTTTTTTAACTTTTTTGTTTGCATCATAAAGCTTTATTATAAAATTTATTTATTAGGTATTTAATAGAGACTTAACTGTTTTAGTCATTCACATGTTCAAGGAACATTTAAAATAAACTAGTAATTAACTATTAAAATCATTAAATACATTTCTATGTTTGAGTGTTGTAAAATATTTATTTTTTATTTAGGAAAGGAAAAGTTTGACGGAATAACTATTCTAGATGCTCTTTCTGCAAGTGGATTAAGAGCTATTAGATTTAGCAAAGAACTCAAAGATATCAAAAAAGTTTATGCTAACGATATCTCTGAAGCTGCTCATAAACTTATGATGGATAATTTTGTTTTGAATAATTTAGATCTTAGCAAAATTGAAAGTATGATATAATTTTTCATTTATTTTAAAAGGGAGATAAACATTAATCTTTTAAAATTTTTATTTAAGTGACTTTAAAGGATGCAGTTTAGCTTATGTATGAATAAAAATTCAAGAGCACATCTGGAGACAGAAATGCTCGTTTTGATGTCATTGATTTAGATCCTTATGGTACTTGTGCTCCTTTTCTTGATTGTGCTATTTAAGGAGCTGTTGGAGAAACTCTTATATGTATTACTTCTACTGATTCTAGAATCCTCTGTGGACCTGACACTTAAAAGTGCTACTATTTATATGGATCATCAAGAGCTAAAATTTCTGCTTACGAAGAAGTAAAATGTTAAATAAATAAAAGAATGTTATAATTAATAATATAAATAAAATATAGAATGCAGTTAGAATTATTTTGTATACAGCAAATAGCATTGCTAATAGATATGGCAAATTTATAACTCCTTTACTTTGCTATATGAGTGAGTTTTATGTTAGAGTTTTTCTTATTATTAAACCTGGTAAGCTTGAATGTGGAAGATCCTTAATACGTACTGGTAATGTCTTTCATTGTGATACTTGCTAGAATTAGTACTTCCAAACATTTGGTAAATAATCTAAGGCTAAGCAAAGCAATGCTCAAAAACATGTCCCACAAAGATTGAATCTTCCTAGCCATATTTGCAATTAGTGTGGTGATAGTTTTACAATCAGTAATTATATTATATTGTAAATCTTATTAACAGTATTTATTATTAAAACAAAGATGGTCCTATTTGGACAGATAAATTGAATGATTAAGACTTTATCTAAAAGACTGTTGACTACTTAAAATCTGACTCTTTCGATTTACCTTTGGCCACAAAGAAGAAAATTGAAGGAATGTTACATTCTATTTAGCTTGTAAGATTTAAAAAAACAGAGAATTTATTTATTATTTTTTCTCATTATATAGGAGCAAAAGGCTGGAGTTGATCATATCCCTTTAGGCTTCAATTTTGAACACTTGTCTAAGATGATGAAAACAACAGTTCCCAGTAAAAAGAAAATCTTTTCAGCCATACAAAGTTTGGACTATTCTATTGAATAAACCTATTTAAATCCTGCTATATACAAAACTAATGCTCCATCTGAAGTAGTTTTCGATGTTATTAGAAATTGGGTATTTTTTTATTTGCTTTTAATGTTTACAATAAGTAATAACTCTTTTATTTTTAAATAGAAAAGAACACTGCAGCCTAGTGATGAAGAATTCTTCAGAGCCTTTGATAAGGGAAGTCCCAACTATGCCATTGTTTCTAAAGAAAGCATGTAAATATTCTATATAAATTGAATGTATTATAAATAAATTTACAATTAGATGCAAGCCTAACTTTGACTTAGATATCAATATTGAGAATAAGTTACCTAGATGGCTTCCTAATCCTGAGAAAAACTGGGGACCAGGAAAGAGACCTGCCTAAAAGTAATTTTAAATTTATCAATCTCTTTTCAGAAAAATAAAGAAATATAAATTAAACTAGACTTTTAGTTGAAGATGGATAAACAGAAGAAATAGAATAAGAAGATAAGGACAATGGTGATGAATTAAAAAAGAAAAACAAAACTGATTGATTCTAAAAACTTTTAATTTATTCTAAAATAATATTTAATCTATAAATAAATAAACCTTATAATAAGTGTTATTATGTATTCTATCTATATTATAAATAGTTAATTAATTCATTATTGCTGTAAAATTTAACACTTCAATCATCTAAAAAATAAATCTGACTTAACTAATTATTTTTATTTTTGTTCACTCTCTTCAGCATTATGCATATCTATTATGTATTGTGTTATAAATATTCATACTTATATAAACTAATCTTTTCCAGTAAATAGCTCAAGAAGAATATGAAGATAATTATTGAAGATCATAATTAAAAAAGAAAAATAAAGCAGATTGATTGAATTTTTTTATTTATTCTAGAAAAATATCATTAATCTATAAATAAAAAACATAGTAAGTTTTAGGATGTGTGTAAAATCATGAATATTTAAATAATGAATAGATGATAATATAATATTTAAAATGACTTAAAAATAAAAATAACCAAATTAACTTTCAATAAAATAAAAAATAATAGAATTCTCTAGATCTATTAATTTAATTTAATTTAATTTTTTTTTGTTTATCAGAATTCAGTCTTTAGGTAATTAAATCATCATTAAAATATAAGATTTTAGAAATGAGTTCAAAAAGAGAAACAAAACAAATTGATTGATATGTTTTAATTATTTGCAAAACCAAATGATAATTCTTTAAGCAATTAAAAATGTTTATAAATAGTGTCAGTAGTATTTATCTTCATTAATGAAGCAATTAATTAATAAAATTTATTATCTTATTTTAAAAATAATCTACAAAACACAATTAGCTAAAGTAATTTAAAAAATATTTTATTTATTAGAAGTAATTATATATATAATATTCATAGTGAAATCGATTATTTTTCATTTTTGTTCACTTTCTTCATCAGTAAGCATATCTATTATGGCTTTGGAAGCTTCCTCGCCATACATGCTAACTATTTTTTTCATGAGCAAAAAGTTCATGAGAGATGTTTTTATTCCAATAACCGAATGAATTGTTAATAGACTCTCACTTGAATCACTGCAATCTTCACCCATTACATCATAATTATTTTCATTTGTGATAAAATAACGACAATCTGATGAGAATGATATTGTGTCTTATGTGTGATCAATATCTTAAGAATAAGTAATTCTATTTTTAACAGGATTTATAATATCAATACATGAATTCTAAGTGTCGGGTATAATATTGAGTATAATTCTTTCTTTTTCAAAGTTAACTTCATAAATATTCACAAACATGAGAATATTTGAATACACCTTTAAAGTATAATCATAGTCAATTTTTTAAATGTAATCATATACTATTATCTAAGGCTTTCCAGGCTTACCATTCAACCAAAATGCAATTTCGCTTACTTTTTACCATGGTGTTATATTTATAATTGTACCTTCCAGAGTTGAGTTAAGTTATACATGCTATAATTGCTTTTATGCTACTTTTTCTTTGAAATTCCACATTAAAAACTTAGACTGTGTCCCTTCCTATAATTATTAGGGCGATATAACTACTGTATCTATGTTATTTAATTATGCATAAACTTTTTAAAGATTTTACTAGTTAAAGCTATATTAAGCTACCTTACTATCTCCACCTTAAGATTCTAAGAAATTCTCATCAAAGCAATATGCGTGCATAATGAAATCGACATAATTTTGATTTGCTGATTACTTTTTCTCTATTGTTACTATTGATTTTGATTCAGAAAAACGAATTATATTAAGATCAGTAATTGCGTCTCCTATTTACTCTTGAGTTCTTTGATTTTAAGGGAGTGCTAATAGAGAGGGAATGGAAACATCATTAAATTTGATATAATCCTCCTTATTTATACTAAAAACTTACAGTTTTTGCTTTTTTGGATCTACAAATACAATCAAATCATCATTAATATTTTCTATTTTTTCTACTTTTAAAAATAAAGGACCTTTGCTAATTTGGCCATTAACCAAATTGCAAATAATGTATGTATCGTCCTCATTTTATTCTTAGCTTGAATATATTAAGAATGTTCTTTAATCGGGAAGAGGTACTAGATGTTTAATAATCTTCTTTTGTAAATCGTGCTTAACTTAAACTTAATTAGTTGAAATTCTATAATTTTTTGACATTTCAAATTTTTTTGAGTAATTTTATTTGTTATCAATTATTTTATTTAATTTATTTAAATTTTTTAGTTAAAATATTGATTTTACTATTTAATTCCGATCACTTCAAATTATTTAAATTTTTCTATTTTTTATATATCCTCATCAAGAAATTTAATTAAAATTATAAATT